>JAGXCT010034143.1:14758-59398 GCA_022495035.1 Philopotamus ludificatus
GAAGCGATTAAATCTTCACGATTATCGGGCGAAGCTTCAGGCATAAGCGAATCGTGCTGTGCGAATCACGTTATAACAAAGTTTCGCAAAATCAATATAGACGACGTGTACTACGTATGGGAGAAGGGCGGTAAGCCAGACACTGGGAGGGAAACAAAATAAATGGAATAAAGCATAAACGAATCAACGCCCTGCACAAAGGTAACGGGGCCAGGGGTGAGGCATATAGGGGCCGTGGTAGAATCTGGAAGAAGTGATGAGGTGAGTTTTAAAGGAAACACACAATCCTGAAACACATGGCCGTGCACAAGGATAAAGAAATCTAATAACGCTAGAACGCTCCGCACGGAGTACTAAACAATCATTATTTCGACAAGAGATAAAATAAACGAGCCCTTCCAAATTTAAAAATGCAAATCTGGACATTGAGACATAAATTAAACACTGCGAAGAAGAGATTCCATTTTTTTTCCCAGTAAAATTAGCATTTTATCTGATTGTGCGTTACAATTGAAGAATTATTCTGGATATTGTACTGAATAACAAAAGAGATGGACATTAAATTAAATTTATAAACGTTGATGTTGTGAGCGCGCGTGTTTGTGCACGGTCGTACGCAAGTGTGTGTACCGAATCTTCTATGCCGAATTCGTTTAAAAATTACAAAATTAAATGTCTGTCGGAGAGAAATATTGCCAGGAAACGGCGAACGCGATAATTTAATTTCATCAAGGAATGAAGAATTTAATGGCATTCTTAATATAATTAATTCATCAGGAAGATCGAAATTTTGATATTTTTTTTTCGTTCTTGAGTGCAACATCTATAATAGCAAACATGATCTGAAGATAACATCTAACATTCCATCACTGGTAACAGAATGTTCTGAAGGCGACTTATAGAGAAATCGAACCTTGAGTAACTGAAATGAGGATATGTAAAAACGAAAGTTCGAGAGGGACATACAAATTATTTCGATAATGTAAGTTAATCGCGACTAAGCTAATTTAGTACTCGGATAAGTCAGCCTTCCGAAAAAATGAATTGTGAGACCTACATACCTAAGCATTTTTATAAAAAAACTTATGTAGGTAATTGGGGCGTTGAAATTAATTAATTTAGACTAACGATAAGGTATATTATGTACCCCAACCTTTTAATATAAATCCTGCATGTCACAAACTTTTTTTATTTATCTAAAGAAATCTAATAAAAATATTATAAATAATCAGTGTCCTTTATTGTCTGCAATTGCGGAAAAAAATATATTCACTTCTGTTACCACGCGCGTAATGTTTTTTCTCGCTCGCATCCGGTATGATCTGCCGAATGCGAGTAAAAAGTGCTGCGAGAGCTCAGTTTGCGGCCAAACATCGCCGAGAGAGTTGCCTTTTACGCGTCATATTGTTAAAAAATCAAAAATATTGACCAAATTATGAATAAGTATTTTTATACTTAGAATAACCCAATTTTTTAAAAAAGAAAGTCCAGATATTGCTGAATATTTTTTTTGAAATACTATTTTCCATCATAAATAGACCCCTCTCGGACGACGCGGTTGTTTTCGAGCCGCCGTGGCAGATCGGTTAAACCACATCCTTTTGTAATGATTTAAATTGAAGAAATAAAAAGTCAGAAGTAAAAAAAGAACAAAAGGCTTCCAAATTAAATTCAGTTTTTGTTGCTGAATGAGATCGATCCTATTAAATTTTCATCACCTACTATTTTCGATGCAAAAGCTCTACTTCATTTTAATTAACTCTTTTATCATAGAGAGAGATAAGTGGTAAAGTTTGTCGGAAGAAAAGTCATGCAACCTCCATATATCACCGAATCAGAGTACGCGGCAAATGCCTCTAGTACATTTCACTCGCACCGCATGCGAGCGAGAAAAAACATCGCGCCCGTGGCAACAGAATTGAATATTGCTGTTTTTATATTTTTTTTCGTAATTGCGGACAATAAAGGACAATGATTATTTATAATATTTATTCTTTAAACTTTTTAGACAGATACAATGTTATGACATGTAGGGTTTATAGTTATATATATCACGTTACAGTCCGGGCGATTTCGCGCGGTACTTTTCGCTGGAGCCGGGCGATTTGGGGAAAAAATTTGAATTATTATTAATTACTAATAAGGACTCGTATGCGCGTCCCCGGACCGCTGTTCTGTCTCCACGAGAACTTAAGTGCGAGTCGGTCGGACCGTTGCTCTGAGCGCCGCGAGGACTCGCATATGAGTCCCCCGGACCGCTGTCGCTCGTTATGCCACGAGGACTGCGTACGAGTCCCCGGACTGCAAACGTTAAAAGAGTTATTCGAGCAAAATCATAACCTTAAAGTACATATTTTTAATTCTTATAAACTATAGATCTAAAAAGCTTAATGCTAGATGATGGACATTATAAATATTAAGAACTATATAAAAAAATATCTTTTTACATCTGGGGATGCTGAATAATAAACATTTGATGTGCGTTATTTTATACGATCTTTTTCCCCGAACACATCTCCCTATTTTATACGGTTTCTAAGTCCCGATTTACGCATATTTTTATTTTCCACAACCCGACTCACGTACGGATTCTATGCCACGATTTACGCAATATTTCATGTAATAATAAAAATAAAATCGAGGAGATTTTCCAGATCGCCGTATTAAAACTCAAACAAAACTTACTACGCGTCTCCGATATTAAAAATGCAGCGGCGCGCCGTAAATTCTAATGAAAATTCATACGTCGAGGGGGCTGGAAAAGCTAGTTACACATGTCCGGAAAATGTAACCGACCCGCGGCGGACGAGAGTAATTGATGATTTTTCCGGCGGCAACACCTGAGGGAACATACGACGGACAGACCGAATAGGAAATTAAAAACTCGCCTTGGCTCTTTTTTTTAAATTTGCATAGCAAAAATGAAAGCGGGAACGTTGCGGAACTACGCCGACTGGGCAAAATCGGATCGATACATGGCGCAGAAGCACAACTATTCAATATCATCTCCAATTTGAGTTAACGAGAAAGTAACCATTGGCAAATGGAGTGGAAGCATAATTTGGACCGAATCGGTGCTCTTGGCGATAAACGGGATTACGGCGCTATGCCATGGAAAAGTTATCCAGTTTATGAGGCTGGATTACCGCATAAATCAATTTGGCGATCCTGCTGCTTAATTCCTGGCTTTACGACCACTCTCGCTTTGCAGTCGGCGAGGACAAGGCCACGTAGGCGCATAAAAATGTTACCGAAGAAAAATCTGTATCCCCATGCGGACCAGGATCGTTACATGGAATATCAATTCGAATATTGCAACGTGATATTTATGTAACACGATTATTATTTTAGCGAATTTCTCTGAATCATGGGCATTGATTTTTGAAATGTGCCGAACTGCGGAACCCTCATGGGGGAGGCGTTTTTTTTCCATGGGCTTTATTTTTGTGTTATTGCCCAGAAACAGAGTGAGCTACTATCAGACAAAGGAATTTTAAGGGAATTTATGTGTCTGCGTGTAATGTGGCAGGGCTTTTATGGATGTCGCAATCCCATACAAAGCACTCTGTGATGGATTTCCTGAAAAATATATATTTTATAAAGCGAATTTCCATCGCATATTTTTTCGCAGAGTGAAATCATCATCAATACAACATCACGCAGCATTTATGAAATAATCCGTCAAAATACTAACGCGACATTGAGTCGTGTCTGAAGTATGTCAAAACTGTCATAAAAATATTTTTAATTTACATCCACATTTCGGTTTGACCTCTATATTATATATTGGCGTAACATAATAATGAAAACGAACAGCCATAATCACGCCACTCTTTGTCCTAATAATGCGAATTTGCGTGTTTCGATACAATAGACACGGGCTATTTGCGAGCTTTCCGCAACATTTATTAATTATTCAAGCACACTCGAAGCTTTTCGGCTTTGCAAAAATTTACATTTTAACGATACGCCCGATACACAATAGATATGCAACTAAAAACAATATTTTTTGGGGGAAGCTTAAATTGTCAATACAAATAAAGTTTTACGCCCCTTGAAAAGCGAGCGAAAATATATTTAGTCGCAAAAAACTTTCCATTAAAACAAGAAAATCCATCTCAATAAGCGAAAATAGATGGAACGGGTAGCAGTCTCCGATTTATCGTATATTTAAACATGTGACAAGATAAGTACCACGGGTGAGCTGGAACTAATTCAATTTAGATAACTGAAAAGGGACGTTTCAGCAAAAAAAACTACGTATTCGCATGCTACACGAGCGTCATGCTGAAAAATAAAAATGTAAATTCCACATATATGAAATGTGACAATATGTGATAATATATTAATGGATTGATATTAATTTTCACCCCCCGATTTACATATACATATATATATTGCAAACTATTAAGGGGATTACATTAACGCTCCAACAAAAACCGAACAAACTGAACTAGAGTACTGGTCGCGGCAGCTTTTAATATTGGGTTACAAAGGGGGAGGCGAGTCGTTAGGTTCAATTCTAAACGGTCCAAACTACGGAGAGTCACGTGGCAAATTGCATACTGGCTCAAAAACTGTGCCAAACAAATAAACCGAGTCCTTAGTCCCAACAATTTTACTAGAGTAGAAAATCCCATGTATGAAGGTGGCATCCCTTACTACTAAATTCGTATATACCCCGAGTGGAAATTACGGCACCTTTAATACACTCAAGTACATACATTTATATCAGTAGAATTAGATCCACAGCATACCACTCTGTGATTTCAAGGTTGATCTTTGTTCGTGGTTATTTTTTTTTCAAGGATTAGTCGCCAGCAAGGCCACTAAAACTATTACCAAGATGTGCCGCAAAGCTCTCACCGTGCGTAGACGTTTATTTAAATTATTAAGATTTAAATTGGGTAAAATGTTTTTAGGATATACATCAGAATTAGACTAAATATATTACAATTATTAATTGATTAAAAAAAACGCGTATCAAAAGCAAAGAAGTAAAATATTGTTTTAATGAATCTAATCTTTGAATAAATATGAAAGAGCTCTGATTATTTGAAAAAAGATTCAATCTTGACTTCAGGGATAAATCAGACGCAGCTCTACTAAACCTTGGAAGGTAGATGGAATAAACCCAAGACCGACGAAGATCGCTTAGTGTACGCGAGATGGCAAAGATCAGCATCGGATTAGTCGGCAATTTAAGTTTCGTTAAGTAAAATTTATAAAGTAAGAGCCATTATATTTTTAAAAATTAAGAAAAGTATGCAGGAATTTAAAAAACTTAAAATGAAATGCTTGTTGGAAAACATTATGGCCAGAAATAGTTCTAAGAACTTCCAGATGAAATGGTTTGTATTCCCGAAATTGAACGCAACAACCTAACGGTGGTTTAGAAGAGCCAGATTTATTCTAAGTATATTAATAAAGTTATCAAATCAGCCCAATGTTGAACGCGCTTCAATGAGAATTCAGTTCAGTAAATCAATAAAAGTTACTTGTGTGAATTCAATCATATTTATTGGGTTGTTCGGAAAGTAATTTAGTTTTTTCCCAACAGAGGACTAAATTGTATTTTTTCACAGCCAACTTCACACTTAAGCCTCATAATCAATATATATTTTGACATCTGATATAACAAGGCTTGCTTGTGAAAAAGTTCGATTGATTCTACGCAGTAGTTTTTGGTTGGTACCCTTTCAAATATGGAAAGTGAAAAGTAGCATTTTCAGCATATTTTACTTTTTTACTATCGAAAGGGTAAAAATGTTTTCCAAGCAAAAAAAAATCTAATGTGTATGGAGAAGATGTATTGACAGAACGCCAGTACCAAAACTGCTTTGCAAAATTTAGATCCGAAAATTTTGATGTTGAAGATGCACCACGTTCTGGAAGGCCAGTGTAAGCTGATGAAGACTCAATAAACGCATTAATTGATGCACACCGGCGAATAACAACTCGTGAGATCGCTGAGAGATTAAATGTATCAAATTCGACCGTTCATGATCATTTGAAACGCCTTGGTTTAATCTCAAAGCTCGACAATGGGTTCCTAATGTTCTTACGGAAATAAATTTGTGCCGTCGTGTTGACGTCTGTGATTTGCTTCTCAAACGTCAAAAAAAAAGATCCATTTTTGAAGCGCATAATCACTGGTGAAGAGAAATGGGTTGTCTACAGCAATGTTAAATGGTGATACTATCTGTTTGGTGGGATTTCAAAGGAATCGTTTTTTTGTCCCGGATAACACAACGATCAATTCTGAAGTGGATCAGCTGGACAAATTGAAAAGCTTGGATGGGATATACTGCCATATCCACCATATTCTCCAGATCTGGCGCCTTCTGATTATTATTTGTTTCGGTCTCTACAATTTTTTTGGACGGTCAAACCTTCACTTCAAATAATTAGGTCAAAAATCACTTGGATCAGGTTTTTGCCAGCCAAGAACAAATATTTTATGAGCATGGAATCATGCTATTGTCATAAAAAAACGAAAATACTTTAATTTATTAATAATAAATTATGATGATGCTATATAAAAGTCTGCAAGACACTTAGAGTTTTTATATTTAAAATATGATACATAATTGTTTGTTTCAGTGTTAAACATATAAAGCTTTTCTTTAACTTTTATTGTGTATATTTTACACGACTATTGCATTAAAATGTTATGATTGACAAAGCAAAACTTTTAAAGAACTATTTCATTGAAATAATTTAATATTTGTTACTCAATTATATTTGTATGAGAAGAATCAAAACGAAAATATTCATATCAAAGGAGAATTAATCTTTGGCCTCGGTAATATAAAATTATCCTATGATTACAATATTACATTACCATTTACATTTATATATATTATGTGATACGAATATAAAATACGTTTTTTTAAGTGTGTATTTCATGAAAACTTTTACATTTTCGATCGTAAAGCTGCCTACAGAGGTTGCAGGATTTTAATGGCTTTCATTTAACGATACCAAATTTTTATTTCTGTACAGCTGTAGATATTGTATACATTTTATAGAGAAATCGCTTCGTTGCATGCATTAGTTGATTGAATTATCATCGATTTGGTGGACGTTTTACTGAAATTATTGACGGATGATCCCGTGATGACAATGGATGTTTGGTCCATTAGTCCCGTTTATACGGAGCTTGTATTCGCGTCCACGCAAATCAAGCCATTGTGCCCGGAACATTCATAATTCCGGGATGCTAAACCAATAATGTGGACGCGATGATTAACGAGTCGCCGAGCATCATTTCAATTGTTTTCTTTTCGGGATTCGGAGTTAATGGAAAAGCAATTTCGCTGCCGAGAAAATAATGATAAAAACAGAAAACAAAACCGAGGTGAGAGGAAGAGGCCCATCACGGAGCCTATTATCTGTAGCCCAGAGCCGAGGAAAAACTTTTCACTCCGGATAATGAAATTGCTATCTCATTTCTATGATTGCGTGTCGAAAAGAAGGCTTTGTCTGCTTTATTTAGCAGAAACGTGGCACCTTTTGTAAACGGTTCGGCGAAAAGTACAAAAGTTATATCAGCGACCGACTCCCTGACCCCTGTTCCCTCCCCTACCATCGCTCGCTGTTAGGTACAATAGTGATGATGATACTAGAACGCAGACGGATAATCTCCACTGAGTCACTTAATACTGCCGACACAACAAAAAGATATTGACAACGGAAAAATTGCTGCGTAAATGAGACGAAACACAGAATAAAATATAATATCTCCATATTTATGTTAAAATAAAAAATTATTATTTTATATTTAAATAATACATTTTAGTTGTCCTGTAAATTTGTTAACATACAATATTATTAATTGTATGCATAAGAATAGATCATTAGTGATTATTTCCCGGGTACCTTTTTATATTTTTACAAGAAATTCTATATATGTGTATATTTTCTATTGTTAAAATACATAAATGTTTATCCTTTGAAGATATATAGGTTTATTAAATATTTAAATTAAATTAGATATGATCATCATCATCGTTGCCAACCATTACTTATTCTCTCGCTTATCGTTTGGGCCTTTAATTAAATATATATATAGTATATTATATAATAATGATACTCAAATTATATAAATATAATACCGAGATACGTAAGTTTTAAAGAGTTGCATTTTGTTTGCAGATTACGAATTTATTTTAAAAACATATTCAAGTAATGAAGAAAAATAATAATAATATCATATTATATTAAGAGTTTTTTTGTGTATTTCTGAAAGAATTTAGAATAATATTAAAATTTGATACTCGCTAGATTTTATTAATTTATCATTCAAAATCCGGCACGGCGGCTTTTTTCAGCACGGAAGTTTTTCATGATATGCTTTATAATTTGGGCGATTTTTTGATTTTTTAACTAATAAATATGACGCATAATTGACTACGCTCTCGGCATGTCTCGCCGCAGACTGAGCTTCCGCAGCACGTGTCATTCCCCCGTTTCACTCGCACTCGGCACATTGTAAATGATGCGAGCGAACAGTAGCGAATATATTAGCCTTTTTTTCTCAATTACATACAATAAGGACAATGTTTAATTATAATATTTATTCTTTAGACTTTTTTAGACAAATTAAAAAAATGTTTGTGACATCTAGGATTTATATTAAAAGAGTTATTCTAGAAACATCAAAAACTTGGGATACCTAATATTTAACGGTTAAGTTAAAATGAAACAACTACTTAACCAAATAAAATATTCCATTGATTAAGCAAAAATAGAAACAAATCATCTAGCATTATATTAGCTAATCCGTAATGAATATAAATGAATTCTATGATTTTTTTTAAATATAAAATCTATTTTTATTTCAATGTATTAACTTTAGAACAAGCGGCCCTCGACTTTTAGACATTTTACTTTCGCATAACTCGCTATTTCGCATTTTAAAAAAAAAAAATTCTGAATATGTTTACTTATATGCAGACGTATTATTTTTGTTATCATGGATTAACATCAAAGCGATGTTCTTTGGTTTTTTCAATTATTTAAATTAAGTCCTTTGGTTTGCTGATGATAGGATGACGAAATTAAAAATAATATATTAATACCTTGTTTCTAGATAAATTTAAAATGAGGTATTATTTATATGATATTAAATTCACTGGAAAATCGGCTGATACAAGTAAAAATTCTGCAAAAGAAATTAGATCTTTATTGTCACAAAACTATTGTCGATAAAGAATATTCTCCCACCCAAATATTCATCATGTTGTGTTTATTCATCCGACACTGCCTGCCTCATATAGCCCATGGACCAAATAATCATATCTATATTTTGATATTATATTAAATAATACATTTAAAATACATATTTTGAAAGTATTATTGATTAATGAAAATTATTATTGGTAGATAAATTATTTAAAATATAATTTTTGATATTTTTTTACATCCCTCTACTTTCGAACATTCGCACACATTTTTTGGACCCAATTATATGTGAAAGTCGAGGGTCGCAGTAGAAGATACAAGTCCAATGGCAGCAATGTTTAAGAGAAGGAAACCTCTTATTAAAAGCGGCATACCAATATAGGTTGGGTCACCAGGGTATGGACATCTAAGACAAAAAGGGAGACCCTCCTTGCCTCCAATTTATTCGATAATTTGGAAAAGCTCAACCGCTCAGCGAGTGTGTGTGTATAATAGCTAGAAAATGATTATATTTTATATAATAATATATGTTTAAAATTAAAAATAATTATTTTATGTCAAAAATTATTATAGAAAATTGTCAACAAGTTTTTGGCAATAAATAATTTGGAATTATATATAAATACGTACATTTATGTTGTTATTTTTGCATAAAGCAATTTTCATGCATTAATAATAATATTCGACGATTTTCTCATCACAATTTTCTTGTTTATCCAGATTTGCATTTATATGCCAGATACAAGCCATCATTAACCTAACATGGGATGGCGTATACATAATTCCGAGATTGTTGATAAAACGCCTACCACCAAAAATTGGGTTCCGTATATAAATAATAATATTATTTTTCTTCCCATTCTTACATACGTCTTTCTAAACAAACGTCAATTATCTTCGACAGAGTGATTTGTGGCTTTGTTTCAGGAGGAAAACAAAATTATCGACCCCCTGATTTATGACGATCCCCGGGCCAATACCTTGCAGACGAATCATCAAACCGCAATTTTGACAGTTTTGTTATCCTCTTTTCGCCCGAGGACAACACGGTACAAAGGACGGGGCTTGTGATGAGAAAACAAATTACAAAGAGAAACACATTATTATTGAATATGTATTCGGAGTCAGAAATTATTTGGCCGAATAATGTTCCATATTAATTCTGAAAATTGCCACGGATAAACATTTTGGATAAACAATTTAAAATTTGTTACACGAGGACACGATTACATTGTTTAATGAGAATCTTAAAAATTTAAATGAGATTTTTTTAAGAAAATTCATAGGCCTTTGAAGTATTAAGAATGATGGCCCGGGGCAAAAATCGATGGAAGCGAACGACTTCCGACTACTAAGCAGATGTCTCATTTTGTATCGGCTCGCGGACCCTCCGAGACAACGTTGGCCGATTTCTTCTACTTGTCCTGTTTTCCCCTAGTTTTCCACTAGTATTCGTCGGGTTTTCCGCGCCGATCTGATACCGTCAGCGTGCTTGTTCCCGCAGATAAGGAGGACGCGATCAATCACTCGGTGCTGATTGCCCTTCCGGCCCAAGTGGCGTGCGCAAATTGTTGGGACCACTGTGCCGAATGTAAAACGTAATTGGATGACGGAAGAACGTGTTGTCTTGATGGGGTTTGTGACTTGGCAAGGAAATGCCTTTCGAGATGTGCAAGGTGCTCCATGTCGACAGTAAACCGCGGTCAATACGGTTGTTGGGGTTCCGCATCGATGCCATTAGTCAATAGATGCTGTAATTTTACTTAATATTAAAATATTTTTAGCAGAATATTAAACTATACATTTAATTAATAAATTGGGAATCATAATAGGTATCAAGCTATTTTATTTATATTCATAGTATAAAGGTCATTATCGTAATTATTTAATTATTCTTAATTTAAAAATAACACCATTGTAGACAGATTTCTGTCGAAATTCTAAAAATAATCCTAAATAATAGTTATCCTTAAAAGATTTTAATTTATTAAAAATATTCATGGGAAAATCGCACCACTGAGTAATTTTTCGTCAGCTCTACGTAAACTGATGTGACAATAGCAGCAAAAATATTCTACATGGTAAATTTTATTCAAAATCAACTTTTGCTTACAAAAAATAAAACAAACATTTTATTACTTAAAACTATAAGTCGTCTTTTGATTTTAAAATTTATTTGTTTTACGAAATGTATTCGGAAATATAAATATAATTAATTAATCTAACTATTATATTAACTGTTTATTAATCTGATCGGTGGCTACACGGGTAGTGTTACTCCGCGCAATGTAGTGCGCTGCCTGTTTGACAGCGGTACCAGCATCGGGTATTGGACGGAGGCGGGCGGGTAGCGGAGTGCAGGGGGGGATCTCGTCGCTAAGCGCCGTGTCGCGCTGCAACTCGGTGCAGTCATACTGACTTACTGTTGCGCATACTAAATCACAGCATATTTGAGCCCTGTCATTTATTTTATTATTGTTAATAATATTTATTATTTTTACCTCACCCTTTTTTATATTTTGAATAAAATATGAACGAAATAAGCTTTCATAATTTTTGATATTCCGCAGCAAATATTTTACGAGCCGCCATGTATATTTAGACGTACTAGTTGATATACGTACAGGTTTTTAATAGCGCTTTATTTTACAAATTATTAATAAATAAATATTTAAAAATAATATTTTATGTTTAATAAGAATGGTGTATATGAAAAAATTGATAATTCATATATGGCTTGTAAAAAATCTAATTTACATATTAAAATCTAAAAATCTAATTACAAATAAATTATGAACATAATCATATTATTTATATATACATATTTTTATTAGGGGAAAAAAATTAAGGCATTTCGTGTCAGAAACTAAAAAAGCTTTTTGTTTGTTATTACTGGCCTGTGTTGTTGAATTTTCTTATTATTAGAAAATCTGTTATCCACTTCAGAGTTTTTTGTTTTACGAGCTGTTTATCTATTTCTTGTTATCAAGTCATAAATATATCTGCAAATCCCGTTGGAATTTTAAAGCTGGTTCTGGGTCGGGATCATAAGTGAGAAAATGATATACTATACTCTTGGCAAATTTCAAACCCTCGTAAATATAGCAGTTATATTTTTTTTATCCATTAGTCATTGGCTATTCTGATGTAAAATGACCTTCTTTTGCGCCAATGAACACTAACTTACCAACGCGCAAAGTTAAAAATACATATATAAGTCTTTGTTCCTGGAAATCGTGCTAAAACAAATAATTCGTCTAAAAATATAGTTTTCTTTCTCTTTAGCGTGTTATATCAAAACCGTGTAAAAAATGAGCTGAGTGTTATTAGTCATTCTGCAAACCTTCTGTAATATTTTATTTATTTATGTGTTCAGTAAATGTCTTTAGAAGTTTAATATTTTTGCTCATCAATAATAATAAAATATATTATTAAATATCTTACCATGAAATTTAAAATATACATAAAATAATATGTATTTATTTATTCTTTATGTATTCAAAACGATTGGTTATTTTAGTACCCTACTCAGAACGTATTGTTTTCAGGAATAAATCAGGTGATCTAAGGCGGAAATTTTGCCTCTGAGTGTATCATTGTAAAGTCTAATTTTTCTTCGGCACTTTTTGCTTTGTGGCCATAGTAAAACGAAGACATCACCCGGAGCAAACGCAGTATTTGTAAATTTAAGTCTACAGATTTGCCTAGAAATCGTCTGACTGGAAGAAGGTCGCATTTGAATTCCAATCACAGTGCCGCGGCATTCTTGTTTGAATTTAAATGAAGAGATTATTCTTTCCCCTTAAAATATATAAGCTCTCCCTTTAAAAAGGAAGATGTCTTCGATAACATGCACAACGAGGTGGAGGAGCCGGCGGAGGGGGCTTTGTACTTTTTTTATGCTATCCGCAAACCGAGGAAAAATATTTGACTGATTTATCGATGGCATTTCGAATTTATTGCTTTTCGTTGAGCAAATTATATTAAAAACATTTCGGATTTTGACCCAGTTAAATCTTATTGTTTCTACCGAGAAAATTCTTTCGGCAATTTATATCATAAGAAAGTTCTGGTCACATATCAACAATAACTGAAAACCGCTCTCTGCGTATATCCAGCGTCAAATTAATAAATATCAAAGAGAATTTCAGTATAATCCCCATGTCTGCAAACTTGAAACCTGAGCCCTCCGACTTAATCCATCTTGACAACTTACAATGAGGTCGGCCATTTAAATATCCCATCTCCGACATGTATATACGTAAGTATGTATTAAATATATAACTTTCTCTGACCTAAAAAAATAAATAGCGACGCTGAAATAAATTGCTTTTTCCAAAGATTGTAATAGTTGAAAGACATTGAGCTACATCACATTGACGACCAACTTATTTTTTCAGACACCCTATTAGATAATGGTGTTGTGTTCGTCCTCGTTGTTTAAGGAAAGAATGGCACCATATTAAATAGGTCAAAGTGACAAAAATAAACCCGAGGTCAACATTTTCACTAACAAGAAAAAATTGTGATCCGACAGCAACATAATAGACATCAGGAAAGTAAGTGATAACAGTGATGACTTGTGTTTTTTTTAACGATACATTGATGGCATTGTATCGAATTTAATCCTATTATCCGGATATATCAAAAATATAAGATTACGTAATCATATATTTTTGATATAAAATAAAATACAGATAACATATATAATAAGTATTTAAGAGTAATTCTTAATTTCAACAAAAATTAGGGTATAATGCAATAAACAATTTTTATTTATGATTATTTCTTACAAGGTCTGATAAAAAATAATCAGAATCTTAATATTGCTGGCCATATTGGATGCTTACTTAAATATTGACTGCAGAAAATGTTTCACGTGTTTTATCATGCTCGGTGGTTTTTATTTGTGAAAAAAATGAAAAATGTGGAAAATATTTATGGCAGAAAACAACACCGTTATCATGCCACAAAATTCGTATTTTGTGCATGCCTCTGCAACTTTTTTCTATTCTAGAAGATGAATAAAGACTGAAGTAGCTAAACGCCATACAGAAAATTACGTTCCAGTAGCACGAGCTTTTTTTTCTGTAGAGCAGCTGAAAATGTTTTTAATATACTGAACCACGATTTTAATAAAAAAAAAAAAGTAGAACGATAGTAGAATTTGAGGGTTTCACAAAAGATTTAACAATTTGACCACATTATTTTTTTTACACTACGGAAATTATTTATTTAAAGACAATGGATGGTTGACATTACATAATGATCCAATTCAACATACACGCATAATAAATTGTTATACAAATGTGATTAACAAAAAAAAAAAAAAATGTATATAAGTATCATCAATAATTGCTCTTTTATTATGATATTATAAAATCTCATATAAGAGATCAACAAAAGGCAGTATTTTACATTAAAAATTGTCTACGTAATCGTGGTGGTTTAGTAAACTAATTGCTCTGACTACGGAAGAGCTTCCGAGAACAATTGGGTTATGTACAGCGACAATCAATAGCTTGAAGAAGTGGTTTGCCAGATAAATCGATCTTTTTTTCTCGGGAGTTACATAAATCCATGCTCGGAAGTCCTAATTACCTCATAAAGAATTTCTTCTGGATTTTTTCTAGTATTAGGATATTCGAAGCGTCATATGGTGCTCAGATAATAGAGGCTGATTCAAGTAAACTCTGAATCAATGAATCGTATAGCAATCTTATTACTAAGGTGCTATGTATGTAATGAGAATTTCTCATGACAAAGCCCAACATTCTGAAGCTCTATTACGTAATTCGTGTACATGTGAATTGAACCAAAATTTAGTCGAACGGAATTCCCAGATTCTTAATTGACGATTGCCTAGGAAGAGAAGATTTAAAAAGTTTTAAGTCATCTGCAAAGAGTGAGAAATTACAAGATAAGACATGCTGTACGTCGTTTATAAATAAAACGAATAATAATGATCCCAAATTGGAACCTTGTGGGATTCCCAAAGTTGTATCGTAGACATATGACATTAGAGAATCAAGAGATTGACCGAGAATTCAAAACTATCTAATTTATAAAAAAGGCTAGTCTGGTTAACTTTATCAAACGCCTTTTAATAAATGACGTCGACTTAAACCCCCTTATCCACTGATTTATACACATAGTTTGAAAAGCTAAGCAGACGTGATAGAATCTCTCTCATCACTCTTATGTAGAATCATCTCGAACAGCTTGGCAGGTCCGGATAGAACAGCTACTGTCCCATAATTGCTATATTTTATATGATACCTTTTTTTTAAATATGAGTGTAAAGGATGTGGAAGGATTCGTGACTCGAACCATGGCGAGCCTTTACTCTCGCCGGTGGACGAAATGCAAACACAGTTTATAAGGTTTAACACATCGACACATTTATTAAATAGAAAGAATTGTTACGCGGCAGCTGTTAGGTATGAAGTAAGCACGTGATCGAGCGACGTCCTGGTGCGCTCTCTGTCGCGACCTCTGACAATGACGGCACTCCTGGCGGTCGAGAGTCCAGAGTGTCGTAGAGGCACCCTTCCTTGATGATCCTCGACGAGGGGCCGGCTGGGGGTTCGGAGTTGCTCGACGCAGCATGCCAGTCTGCGGTCCCAAGTCGTGGATGCTGAGGCGGAGTCCTGGCTGATCTGGTTGGCTGCGCTGATTATAAGATCGGTGTCGGAATAAATTGCCATACGAAGGACGAGAGGAGTCTCCAGAATCGTCATGACGAAGCTAACGTGATGCGTTCACGCTGCAACTGCGGGCGGAGGTCTGCGCGGGGAATCGTGGTAGATTTCCGAGCCGCCGCGTGTTGCCAAGGCACAACACGACGTTGGTCCAAACACGTGGAATAACCACCACAGAGCCCCCCCCCCCCCAGTGTCGGCGAATCTCTGGTACGTCTCGACGAACCTCTGACTTTAGAAAATTTCCTAAGGTTAAAAATATGCCAAAGAGGCTCTGATACCCCAAATTGACATGCTTTTAAGACATACGAAGGTAATTTATTAAATCCATTCATCATTTAAGATGTATCTATGACGTCAACGATCACCTCAACCGATCGCATTTGAAGAATTGGGTGACTTCGAGTTAAAATCGAAGTCAGTATAAGACTCGGGAATGTTGAATACTGACTAAAAGTAGTGGGCAGATGAGATACATATATTTTCTATAATAATTTGTAATAAAAATGTATCTTTTATTGTCCATGAAAATATCTACCATGTTGATTGAATGATATGGATTTGCGCATTGATTAATTAAGTTGAATTATTTTTAAGATTCAGCTGCAGCCTGACTGCTTTAGTTGCAGTCAAAGCGACCGCCGCAGCCGTTACTAGCCGGCAATGAAACCGCAGGCAGTTCGCCGGCACTAATTCTTGCCTGCGCCTGGCTTTATCCGCTAATGCGCCTCACTGCCATGTTTGTACTAAATTAATTCGTGAAATTTACACCGCCAACGGGCCGGGCCGGTATCGCGTCCCTGTATTATTTTACGGTGTCACGCGACCACATTTCAACCGGGGCCGATATCAATTGTGATACATTTCACGGCTTTCATGCATGGATCGCAGGTATTCGTAGAACTATTGGCGACCGGCCAACTCGAGGAAATCGCATAATTGAGCAATTAATTCAATAAGTTCATATGTATATTTCTAAATTATGCCCACTGCATAGCGGATATTAGCACATATGTATGATTATTATCAAAATTATTATAAAATATACTGCCTCGGCATCCGTGTTCATCAAAGATGCTCCCCATTCACCATGAATACTTTGAAATTGCAAAGGCAAGCTATTGCCATACTAAGAACTGCGTTCAAGAAGAGCTTTGAGGGCGGAAAAAGCGCTGAAATACGCGAATGACGTGTCTGACGGTTTAAGAGAATGTTTTTGATTGGTTAATTTCTTATATCATTTTAAATAGTTATTTAAGCTGGTTACTACCTAATTTACCATGTGAATCTCATAAATTTCTGTATAGAAAGCGTCCATTAGCCCCCATATTATCAGATAAATATAGATTTTTTAAACCCTTTTATCATTATACGATCAAAAGGAAATCAGAATACTTTAAGAATATGTAAAATATAAATGTCAGTGCTAGATTCGACATATGAGTTACGGAAAAAAGCGACGTGTAAATGATCAAATTTATTTGCCAAATTTCATTCTCAAATTGGACGTTTTCGCCAAACAAGGCCGCAAACGATAGAGCGAATTTGTCTAACATTGTTATAAAATGCTCGGTATCGGAAGTGTTTAAAATAGAAAATGTCTTTATTTTTGTATTTATGCACATTCGATTAACCAACATTTTCTGCAAGCACAGCATACACGTAGTTTATTTGACAAACATACCAAAAAATGCACGAACTCTCAAAAAATTGACGCACGTGTAAAATTTAGCAAATTTTTTTGTTAAAAAAATTGTTCAATAAAAAAAATATTAAACACGTTTTGAATATTTGAGTAAATACAAAAACTAATATCGATAATCTAACTATAAAATGATATCTCATAATAGGAGAGAATGGTTTGCGGGGGGAAGGGGGGCTATTGCAACATTTTATTCATTATTGCAATCAATATCAAGTCAAACGGAAGTCTATACATAAATTGAAAATATACAATTTTATACATCGTTTCTTTTTAATATTGGATTGAGTCATTAATAACTTCCGATTCAGGTAGACAGTTTCTATCGGTTGGATTTACTCGCAGTGAGTCACCCGACAAGGGGGATTTTTGTTTTCACTAGATAGATAAGTGACCTGTCAGTCATTCGACAGCTGTTTAGTGTGGTGGTGTTATTCCTAACCCTTAAAATTGATAATCAAAAACTGCATATTCGTCATGTGATGCTTTAGTAATCCAAACTAGGCACTAGTGCTAGAGCGACGGTAGGAAAGACATGCAGTGTAAACGATAAAAGCCTGAGAACCGATTGGGCAGTTAGAAATTAGTTTGTGAAATTTTGTTCCGGAGAGCAGTCTTTGAGAGATGAACCAAGGGCGGATCGCCCTTCCAACTTGGATGACGACATTTAAAATGCGATATTGGAACAAAATCCACGTCAAAAGATAAGGAAGTTGGCAGAGAGACTCAATACGTCACAATCTACAGTTTATCGCCACCTGGAAAATTTGGGGAATGTCAGGAAGTTAGGAATATGGGTACCACAATGTCTATTGCCATAAGTCTCCTCTCGCGGCATAAAATCGAGCCTTTTTTTGGACAGGATAATAACAGGGGATGAAAAATGGATCATTTATGAAAATATTGTCTGCAAAAAACAATGTTTGGATAAGGATCTACCGGACTTTAAAGCCAATATTCATGGCAAGAAAACTTTATTGTGTGTATGGTAGGACTGTCAAGGAATAATCCACCAGTTGATGAAACGCAATGAAACGATTACTGCCGATACATATGTTCAGCAGCTGCTAAGAATTCATGAAAAACTACTGGAAAAGCGTACTGCACTAGTCAATTGAAAAAGACATTGTCCTGTTATACGATAGCGCCAGACCACACACGGCAAAAGTGACTCAAGAAAAAATTCTGGAGCTCAACTGGTCTGTTTTGCCACATCCACCATACTCCCCGGATCTCGCTTCTATGGACTACTACCTTTTTGTTCCTTTCAGAATTGTCTGAATAAAAAAAAAATTCATTAATGATGAGTAAGTCAATCGGGCCCTCAATACTTTCTTTCAGTCTAAACCCACTAAATTTTATGAGGGGAGAAGATTATTTTTAACAGTGATGAATGCATAATAGATTAATATAATTTTGTAAATTTTTTAAAGCAAAATAAAAATATGATAAAAATCTTAATTTATTAACATAATTTATAGTACGTAGTCTGAAAATTCAAGAATATATTCGAATGAATATTGTTAAAGTTATATATATAAATATAGAGTCTGTTACGGATATTTAAACTATTCATATTAATAAAATTGAGTTTGAGGAAATTATTTTCTAATTTGTACACCAATTTGTCAGCATGTACCGCTGTATACGCAGAGCTGAACACGCGACATCAAAAAAATGCCGCAATTGACGTAGTGTCCGCGAATGTGTTAAACATCGTGTACATGCGTTTGTATGTCGCTTCATATTTTTTTTTATTTAAATAGAAAAAAAATATATTAAACTGTTTGAATTCCCTTTGGTTCTGTGAAATATTTCACCCCTTAAACATGTGTGACGATCCGGAGCATATTCGACATGTCAACCTCTATTATTACAGAAAAGGGACGGATGCAAAACAATTACTGAAAATATTGGTAAATTATGCGGATATGACGCAGTTAACATTTGTATAAGTTTTTGGTGGATGAAAAAAAATGCATGCATTTTGGCTTGAAAAACAAAAAAAAACGCTTATAGTGATCGACTATCGAAAATTAAACGTGCTAATTAAAAATAATGAACGTTTAACAACGCGAGTGATAGCATTGAAAATAAAATGGTTGAATACTTTGATCGAATACTCTTCATCATATTGGAAAGGTGAATGAGGTCGAGTGGATGCCACGTCAGCTGACTTCTGAAAAGCTTAAAAAAAAGGTGTCTGATTGTATTTTTTTAACGCTCACTAAATACAGCATCAGCTTTTAAACTTGAATTTAAAAACTTGAGATGAAAAGTAGATTATCTATACTAATTTTAAGCGGCAAAGGATTGAGTACACTACGTCATCCCAATAAAAAAATATTGTTCTATGAAAATGTGACGTCAATTAAGTATTGTGAACAAACTGAATGATGCAATAAAAATATTAAGGCCGATTTTAGCTTGTAGTCGTAATAGCACACAACCCACGGCTGTACACAGATTTCATCAACAAACAATAAATATCCGTTGTAGTACTTCTATTCGACATCCACCATATTCCCATGATCTTGCTTCATCTGTTCCGCAATTATAAAATGATTTGCCAAAAAACAACAAACTGAAAAAGTAGTGAAATCTTTCTTCTTTCATACTTTTTGTTGAAATTCGGTTAGTCCAGAATTCCATTTTTTTATATGAGAATTTCTAAATATTTGTTCATTCACTTATTGTCTATCTAGTATGGCAATAGATAAGTAAATGGATCAACCAAATACTTATCTATTGCAATAATAGAGTGAGCCGGAAACTGAGCTGACCGGACACGCATACAACTAACTACCCAACGATGGTGTTGAAATATACAACTTTAAAAATAATATTATACATTGAATTTAATTAATTCGCTTTTATTTTCTGCATTAGACAATTTTGCGGTTGTACATAAAAAAGCTAATTAATTTTTTTTCTGATTTTCGGAGAGACACACCGTGGGGAGGAATATGAATTCGGTTGCAAAAAAAATCATAAAATAGATAAAACAATATAGTTTAATATGATATATATTTTGAACATTATTTAGATACATATTTTTAAATTTTATTAATTGATATCAAAGAATAATATAATTCTAGCTCAATTAGAAAAAAGATTTTTGGCAAAAGAACACATGTTTCACCCCACTATGCATTAATGATTGTTAGGCTCAATACCCGAAATCAGATACCCGAATTAGCAAAAAAAAGGTTAATGCTCATCAGCTAACAAGAGTGGGAACACCATCGGAAATTAACTCGCCTCTTCACCGTTGACTGAAGGCGCCATAGGTGACACCATTGGAAACCGGTCGCAATTTAATATATTTTATAAATTATATCTAAAAACTATAAAATAAGCTAGGAATATTTATATCTGTTTTATTTATATAAACATATCTTAACAACGTAAATCCCAGCGAAAGCAACCGATGAAAAATCAATAAAGCGGAGACAGCAAGCAAAAATTCTTCTTTGCATAGTTAACATGTTTGGATTGACTCGAATTAGCTCTCGGAAAATAATCAGATTTCCTGACGAATAGATCTTCAATAACGTCCTTCTCTGGCGAGTAAACTGAGTCGTTGCTAACAGAAATCAATTCAATTTCCTCCGCGTGCAAATAAGTTTAAATTTGAATTCTTCTGAAAGAAAAAAACATAATAATTTATTTTTAACGTTGATGGTTTAGCGTTCTATAGAAATTATCTTGTAAAATTTAGAGATAGTAATGTTTAAGACGTTGGTTAAATAATGTTGTCTTTATAAGACTTTCAACAATTATTAGAACATGCCATTGAAGAAAGAAGGGTTCATGGTACTATCAAAGTAGAATCAAAATAATTGTTTATAGATTGAGACATGTTCAAAGCCTTTAATTCTGAAGAGCAGACATGTATTTATTTATTTTTATTTTTTTATTTTTTTATTTATTTAAAGACAATGCGTGATTGGCATTACAGAATGACCCAGTTCGCCAATCACGCATAACACATAATAATACATGAGAATAAATAACAACAACAACATATATTACAATAAATTGAAGAAAAGAATTATAAAATTTCATATAGGATATCAACAAAGCAATATATTTGACATCAAATATATCCACATATTCAGCCAAGTGGTTGAGCAAAGTAATAGCTCTGGCTACCGGAGAGTTTCTGAGAGCACCTGTCCTCAAATTTGGCGGAAGAAAAAGCACACGCGAACGAGTTCGATGGTAGTGAGGTGGCGCACATAAGGGCAACTCGCACAGTACAAGGGGGTTATGTACTGCGCCAACCAATAGCTTGAAGAAGTGCTTTGCCAAGTAAATCGGCCTTCTTTTCTCAAGGTTACATACCCCAGGCAGCCCTGTACCCATGCGCTGGGGTATAAACTTGGGTAGAATCCAAACTCCCTCATGTAGAGATACCTAAGAAATTTCTTCTGTATCTTCTCTAATCTGAGGGAATTCAGAGGCGCCATAAGGCGCCATATAATGGAACGGTCGAGCAAGCTCCGAACCAATTATCGTATAGCACTCGTATGACTAAGGTGCTACGTATGTGGTGAGAATTTCTCAAGACGAAGCCCAACATTCTTGACGATCTCATACACACGTCCGATAAATGTAAACTAAATTTTAACTTAGAATCAAACAAAACTCCGCTTCAAAACTCCGTATAACTCCGCTTCAAAAATAGAATCTGTTAAATTAGATATAGAAATCCAAGACAGATTATATTGTATTAGTTTGTGCATAAGAAAGCGAGAGCGTATGAGCACGATGCTTTCACATCAGCTTTTTATTGCTTTTTGCATAAAATTTATTTACGATATTATATTTTTTTATTTACTTTATATTCATATTAATATTTTTTATATAAATTCATATACATACACACTACTAACTTTTATACAATTTCTAATATTTTAAAAGTATTTTCTTTTAGAAGTTATAAAATATGCGTTCATATAATGATACATGAATAAAATTTAAAAATGAATAAATTTATCCAATTCCAAAATCAAATTTTATTTGAACTTGCGTACGTTTTACGAAAATGAAATTTATCTGTTAGTCATGTTTTGGGCCATAATTCAAAAGTTGAAAGCATGCACATCTAACATACATAAAAACTTTGATTATTTTTACGGTTAGATTTATATCAAACGTATATATGAGAAAACTTTTCAAAACTAATATTAGTTGGGCGGCGTTATTTCATTGTTCATAGAACATCAACTTTACATATAAACGCAATAAAGTTTCAAATTATTTAATGTGCTCATGACAAATGTTTCAGATAATAAACGAATTTGCCATTGAAATTATCTCGCCAACAAAACAATTCAGCATTTAATTGATGTCTGAATACGTCCATTTGAATATTCGCGAGAGCGATCGTTATTGCAATCGGAATGTTGTAAAATGAAATGAATAGTTGGAAGCAACGATTTAAGTTTCCCTATAAAACTTTCTTCGTAGGAAGTCTCATTGAAAACTTTATATTTTATGACTCTTTTCATTTCAACTTAAAGACCATTGCACTTTGCGATATTTTTTCAGCAAACGAACTCAATTTCATTTGCAATGTTATTTTATACAGAGCCATTTCAATAGCGATGAAGCAATGGATAATAAATGGAATAATTGAAATATCCATTAATGTTTCAGGAAAAAAAAGCAAAGACGATATTTGCATAAAGAAATTATCTCCCTGATAACACAAAGATGCAAAATGGAGGTTTTTCGTGCGTTTTTTTAGGGAAAAAAAATAATGGATGGGGAGTAATTTAAAATGCGTTATGCCAAGCCGAAGGAAAAGGTTCTCATCTCACCAGAATATATAAATCGGGTAAATGTTGCCGTTTTTTTTAAATCTATATTTAAATACCTAAAATAAAATCACGGTTTAGTTGCAACAAAATGTTATATATTCGTTTGAATCGCAATTGGTGTTATTTCATGAAAACATATTTTCCCTGCTGAAGATGTTATTAAAAAAAAATCCAATAACAGCATTCCTTAATAACATT
Source organism: Philopotamus ludificatus (assembly GCA_022495035.1). Lineage (NCBI taxonomy): Eukaryota > Metazoa > Arthropoda > Insecta > Trichoptera > Philopotamidae > Philopotamus > Philopotamus ludificatus. Next base: position 38,374 of record JAGXCT010034143.1, read on the forward strand.
CAATTATTTCCATTGTCAGTTCTAGTATTAAAAATGGCATCGGGAATACTTGTCCTTTCTCATAGTCAATATTAAATTACGGAGGAGCGTATCGCAGTGAAAGGAAATTGCCGTGACGCAATATGGCGCCGACGTCGATGCACTATTAAAACGTCAAAGGGTGTATCACCCAACCCCTCTTGCCATTTGCGAGGTATCTTCCTTATTTTATTAAATATATATATAAATAATTTATTCAATTTTATAAAGGTTATATACCATATTTTATTATACAGAATATTTTACTAGGTCAAAAATTTCACTAATAAACTATATATTATTAATACAAGTTTTAAAAAAGAGAACTGTATTAATATTCTATTTTTTGCGTTATGACTCTTAGTTTTATTTTATTAACATTTTTTTTAATATTCAGCTATTTGACAATCCTAATATTGCATATACAGTCAACGATAGTGTTTCCTTCAAGATTGCCAATTTCTACAAAACGCTAAATTTTTAAAGGTCTAATTACATATTTCGTAAATATGTAATACATTTTCGGAGAATATGAAGGTCAATGCCTTTTGGTTGACAGCAAAATATAACACTTGCACGTGAACAAACTAAATATAGACCAAGGTCATTTAAATATGTGAACGGAAAAATGTTGGTTGCAATGATTTCGTCCAATTTACAAAATACTTAATTCCAAATTTTGTTTGGGTGCCTATTCTTCTATATGGCGGGTTTCTATAGCGTAGTTCCCATCTCGACGCTATAGGAGGGTTTTAGAACAAAATTTTAAATCATTTTTATCTTATAATTGTAACGTTGGAGGAAAGCTGGAAAATCGATTTGTTTGGTCTATGACATATGGAGAACAATTCGGCAGTGAGCTAATGCGATGGGATTATGGGTTATGACATATTCGCTTTCATTGAAACATAAACCCGAATATGATTCTAGAAGGATCCTGGTTCGAAGTGTTTGATTTATAGAATAGAGTGACCAATTCAGATGTCTTGGACCAAGAATAGAGTTTAGTTTAAGACGGTCAACCATGTAAGAAGGCGATAGCCTTTATTAGTGCGAATTTGTGTCTCGTTGCGTCATCCGTTATTTCCATTTCGAATCCTGAAAGGCTTTAACGTTACAGAATAATAAAATTTGTCAAAATAACTTTACTATTTTCATATATATAAAAAGTCTTTTTCTAAATTATTGTTATATTAATGAAATTACTATGTATTCCCTTAAAACCCATGTTCATGGTCTTCCATAAATGGAAATCATGCACATGGGCACGTTCTTCAAAAATGAAGGAAAGTGGATTAATAGTTCATATACAATATATATAAAAAATAACAATAATTATATTTAATCGCTTCACTACTTATTAAGTCACTTGTCAAGTTTTTGGTAAAATGACGTAAAAAATTCTGAAATATCAAGAAAAATCCAAAGAGACTTAGAGTTGAAATCATTGAATGCAAAAACGGTTTTCCTAAAAAAAATATTTTTATTGCATATATAGGGCAGCAGCGCTTTTCAGTGTAAAAAATATTTGCGGTACAGAAGGCAGCAGGAAATTACTGCACTATTACTTCCATGAAAAACCATGTCCATGGTCCCCCATGAAAGTAATCACTAATAGTTTAGTCTTATATGATAATACAATATAAAACATTTTTTTTTTAATAATAACATAATTCTAGTTAACGATAATAAATCAATTATACTGATTGCTATCTTGTTCAATTTCTTTTAAGTAATTTTTGTGTGATTTTATATGACTTTTATTCTTATGATATAATATTAACTAGAAATAATTCATTTTTACAGAATTTTATTATAAAACTGTTATTATTCAATCTTCATCGCTATAAAGCTCTCGTCGCAAAATGGATTTTTTTTAATGTTACAAAAAAATAACCGATTCCCGACAATAAATGTTTCATTTTCGAATATTATTAAAAAAAAAACTATTAGTACAAATAATATACAGCTGACAACATTAAGTTTACACGAGATTTTATATTTGTTTTTATCTCGTGATATCGGTGTACTATTTTTATATTATTTTTTAGTGAAAATAAAAATGGCACAATTCAATGTCTAGAAGGACGATAGAAAGCATCGGAGAAAGCACAAACAGCCATTGTAAAATTCTGATCATAAATAAAATTGCTAAAAAATGATAATATTATATTTGCATATTCATTACTCGGTTGCACTATAAACATATAATTTTTTTTGGTTTCTGATAAAGCGAGATATTTTTTTTTTGTGAAAAGAAATTGAAAAAAATTAATACGAACAATTGAAATATATTTACGAGAAGTACAAGAATAAATGAAAGCTCGCAATTTAATGACGTCAACTAATTAATAGACTTTTATTATTATGTACATGTTATACATTTTCACTAGCTATATATCAGCGTTTCATACAGTGTACTGTCTGACTAAAATAAGAAAAAGTGTATCGCAAGCTTTCCACACTATTTGTAATACAATAACTGTCACCGGAAGCGAAGGGCGGAGCCCACGGTTTGCCCCCGCGGAGCCCTGATAGATGTTGACACATCCATTATTCCACGAAACCGCATTAAGACCGACGAAGAAATTGTGAAGTTAAGGACGCTGAAGGTGAGAAGGCGGATGCTGGCCGGGTTACTAAATTGATTAATGAGCATGGGGACTGAGGCTGTATATTTGGCGAGGGGACGTGACAGTGCTTTCCATTGACTGATGGTCGACATTTTTTCGGTTTGGTTAATATTTTTATCGGGGCTAATGTATCGGTTTGCTCGACGAAATAAATTAATTAGAGACGTGTACTCATTGGTATTCATTTGCGGAATGTTACGCGTATTAACTTCAATGATATTCTTTGTCAGCGTTCTTATTTACCACGTGATTAAGTTACGGGATAAAGTTACGCAAGTCGCTGTGTTATTCAATTTTCAGCAACGTTCATTTATCGGTCTGGTTTCTTATTTTTTGCTGTTTTTCTTTCGTATTTATGATGTAGATAACGTTTACGATGTATTCGTATGTGTTTACGATGTTTAAAGTAAATATATTCAGATAGTTTTGTAGAAAAATGCAGTGATATTCTTTGCTGATATTCGCTATATATTTATTTTTATAATTGACTTCAAACAATTATATTCTTGATTGAGACAATTTCGAGACAGTTCACATTTCTATCTACGATTGTATATAGCAATGCTCCGTAACCGTCATTAGGGTGGAGCTAAGTGTGTGACGCATTTCTCCAATAGATAAAAACAATTACCAGAAAGAAAACAAGAGAAATTTTGGCAAGATAAAACGCCTACGGGTAAGGCTTTTAAATAGCGAGATTGGTGTCATAAATGGAATTGGAGATAGGCTGAAAAATACAAAGTTTTGGATTTTTTTCTCTACGCTTTTCTAGATTGTTTTTTGAAATTATGTACATATTTATTTCAACTTTTATAATCACCAATAAATTTATTTGAAAATGTTAATAGTGCATTTATAATTTAATCGAAAACAGTAAACCCTTTTTAAGCGACCATGAAAAAATATAGACTATGCTATAGAAATCAGCACTATGCATGACTAGGCAGGCACCAAAAAAAAAATTAGAATTAAGTATTTAAATTGATCGTTATCAATATATGACTATTTTTTAATAAATTCTTAAATAAATTTAAAATCTCCACGATCTTCTGCATTCCGCATCTCGCACCCTAGAAACTACAAAAGTCCGTGACGATCTCACTTGGGTACTCCAGCGGATGGGCGCTCTGCCCTTTCCCCTGTGTCTTTAATCGTTACCAAGCATGAGAAGCTTCTTCAGACTATTGCTTCTACTAGTGAGATATGCAAGAATATTCAAGAATATTTTTGAGACATGTAGTTGAGTATTTGTCATCGTTCTCCATTTCTTTCAGAACAGACACGTTTGTGCGTTAACTCAATGGTATTCTCAGTAGACGTCGCCAGCACCCCATTTCAAAGGCATCATTTTTTTAAATATTTTCTTTAATTGTCTAGGTTTGTATGCCGTACTTAAAAATGGAGAATACCAGACTCTGCAATAATTTGAAGTAATTACACCATTTTTCCTGATTATCGATTGCTTTGACATTGCATCTTTAGACATCCCTATTCACAATCTTATTTCTGGTTCACAATTTCCGTTATTCGTAAGTAAAATAGGCATAAAAACACTTCAACCCTCTGCAGATTTAGAAGATTAACGTATTTGGATAGCTGATTGTATTTATCGACAATAATCAGCTGAGTTTTATTAATATTGATCTTGAGTATTGGTATTTTTGCTTTTAATGCTATTAATGTAGTATCGTTAGTATATCTTAGATTCAACATTTGTTTTCCCACTAATATAAATTCATTTTCCCAATTTTCAAGAGAACTTTTCATAATATACTTCTAAGTCAGAGAGAATACAGTCTTATCTTACTTACCCTTTGACCATAGAAAACTTTCCGATGAACTTGAATCTATTTTTCAATATTTTTTGTATATTACACATTTACTATATATATTTGAAAATGGAAATTAAGGGCTTTTTTTAAAGCGGCGACGTAACCGGAAGCACTATAGGAAGGACTTCCGCACACTCCGTTTAATAGCAGGAAGCGCTATATGTGGGTTAACTGTATATAAACTATTAAAGAAATTTATTTGTAAATTATTTTAAAGCACTATATATCTAAAAAAAATATTCAATATATGTAATTGTGTTAAAATATATTCTTAGACATTAACATTAAATTGTGGTGCATTTCTCCATTAAAAGATAAGAATTTTATTAATTTGTCTATATTATAAAAAATATTAATAATAAAGAATGTCGCGAAATTTTGGTATATCTTCTTATATATCAGTAACGTTGAAGTAACCTTTTTATGGTTTTCAAAATTGATTTATTCGCTTTATTTCGCAACGTATACAGATAGTCTATTCAAATATATTTTTTTTGGATTGCAAAATCGTAGACTCTATTTCAGTTTGCCGTCAAAATTGTCTAGACATCATACTGGTGAGATAAAAATAGTTTGCATATAATTTCATATGTACATCGTCGCAAAAAAATATTCTTGATAGAAATCTAAGCACGGGATGCTTCATCATTCCAAAATTCCTAAAACCACATTTGGAACTCGCTCAAATCCACGTGTGTGTACATAAATTAAAGCAATTACCGGATAGAACAGCGGGTAGGGGATCAAAGCCTACGTCTCTGTAGAAGCAATTGAAGTGTCAATGAAGTTAAGTTGGTAGGGAGAGCTCGTTGAAACTTTGCCGCTACTCTCGCGTCCTGTAATTAATGATGAGGGAAACACTCTTTCATTGGACCACCGACAGTTTTGATTTGTTAGCTACTTGCTGGCTTGCTTACTTTTGCCGAAATTAGTTGCGATAAATTACTTTCAAATGTTTGCACACGTGGACTGGACACACTGGGGCTAACAGACCCACTAGTTGTAATTGCCAAAAAATCGAGTTACGTATTTGACTTGAGTTACGCGCTCTCAGCACCGGAAAAGCCGACAGTGGTTCCATACTCCCGAAGCTATACACATTTTTTTTAGTTATAAAAATAAACGTTTTGTAATTTTCTCACGTTATTACGTTTTATAGATCACGACGTCACGTGGGTTTATTCTCCAGTGGCAAAAAACAACGATACATCCCAGCTTATCTCTCTAAATCACTTAGCCTCACGAGGAACCCCTCGCTGCTAGACTAAAATTTCATCGCAGCAACATGTTGCGATGAAATTCATAAAAAAAATATAATACGTCTTTTATCCGGGAAAACTACTACCGCTCGAAAGAAAATCATATTCAACGTCAGTGGAGATTTATGTGCGCGACTCGTCATGAAAAATATTATAAAATAGACGTTCATGCAGAAGTTATGAACTATAAACAAGTATCAAATAATACGAAGCTGTCTTGAACACGTGTTACTCGAGTACTCCGAGTGGCCTTCGCCATCTCACCCCCATCCACCTCGTTTTGTTCTCTCTCTGGACCGATTCTGTGTCTAGAGCCGGCTCTAGCATTTCACGTGCCGCTATGATGTATCTGCTTTCAACGGAACATGTAATAAAAAAGAAAATCCCCATAATAATAAATGAAAATAAGTAATAATGTTTCCTCTTCCATTTTTATCTTGATATATTGTAAATTGTCGTGGTTTCATTAAATATTTACTTACGACAAATAATAAAAAGAATCCTCAAAGGGAAAGTAAATTCGTCGAGTGGTAAATTTTTGATTTAGTCACAAAAAATGAATACATTCAATCCCATGTATATTTAAACAAAAAAAAAAAAAAATGACTAGGAATGAAAACTTGTATATGATGCTTACTGTTTATTTTAAACATTTTCAGGATAATTATCATATTAAACAAACAAGAAATATTATTCCATAAATTATTATATTGTAACTCAATCCAAATTATAAATATTGAATAAGTCAAAAATCACCTGGAGTCCTAATTAAAAAAAAACCGACAGAATTTTTCGAAAGAAACATTATATATTATAACTATATAACTATTAAACACTATAACTATTCATTATAACTATTCATTATAACTATTCATTAAAACTAAACATTATAACTATTCTGTGTAGCAAGATCATAGCAATCAACAAAAATAATTTAACAGAATAATACTGCACAGTTCTTCCTGATGTGAAAAAAAATATTTGCATTTTTCAGTAAATTAGTTTTAAATCTTACCTACTTTTATAATGATGAAAAAATTGTTTTATTATTTTTGAAAATTTAACGCATTGAGGCTATTTTTCAGTAAATATATATTTTGAATTTGATATAAAATACTTGGAATATCCCTGGGTTAATAAATTTCAGTTATTTCTGCACAAAGACGACATACTAGAATGAACTTCCTCTCTCCATCAATTTCTCTCTCCAAGTGCAATGGAATATCTTCGCACGTTCCAGTCAAATTCATCAAAGTCAACATGTCAAATTAGACTACCCTTTGCACTAGAGTAGCGCGAATTCCTCGGGGCGGCTTCCTCCCGTCGCCGACGGAAACCTAACCATCTGCATGACCCTCGCCGGCCTTCTTTGAACAAAAAAAAAATCTAAAATTGGCGAAAAAAGGTAATGATTAAATAAATTAGAGCCGACACGGGGATGTTGCCGAGTCATGTGAGACGTAGTGTTATTGCGTTCCCTGATTACTGTTAACCCCTCGTAACCAGCAAAAGGCGTGATGTTGTTATTGTCGGCACATTAGTTACTACTGACAGAACAACGTTTTCCCAAGGAGTTTTCCAGCCGGCGGAAAATTCGCCTCCTTCAAAATTGGGGTAGCGCGAGACCCCCACGTGTGCTCATGCGCAATTAAATGGCTATACGGCGAAAATTGTGTTCGCGTCGCTTATTATATTTACGATTTCATTTCCGAATACGTTGATAGCATTATAAAAAAAATATATAGCATTCAAAATAAATATGAAAAATGCAAATTAGTGACCGGTGTCACATTGTTCGCGCACGGGCGCGTATCGCGTACGAAAGTCACGCACCGGCCGCGATAACGGAATTTTTGAACACGCTTCCGTTTAGATTAAGTACCGATTGTCGGAAAATATAACTAATTCCTTAATGGAGAAAATTAATGACTTACTTAGGGCGCCACAAAGAGACGCTCGTAAAAGTCGGCTTTAAAGGGCGAGCAGTAAAAAGACCCTGTGTGTGTTTCGCCCCGGCTCATAATTTCACGTGTAATTTATTACACGAGATACACATCGGAAGGATGTGGTTTTATTGAGATGCGGAAACGATATGAAATTGGCATGGGTGAGGCCAAATTTGGATTTGTCTTCATGGGCGGTTATGTTGGGCGGTTTACGACCGTCAAAAATGTAGATCGTTTCCATTTTATGACAGATTAATGCTAGAATATATTTATAAAATATGATCATGTGTTTTGGAATTAAAGCTTACCACTGAGGTTTACGTAGACACTCTCTATAATTATATTTTGTCATTAAATAATTAAAAATAAAAAAATATATTACACATATTTCAATAGTGTTTAGTTAAGCCCTATTTACCATAAATAAGATACTAAGAAATATCTATTAATGAAAGGAAATCTATAATATTTATGGATTTTATAATTTGAGCATATTTTCAGTATGTTTTCAAGTATAATCTTTCACAGTGGAGATTGAAAGAGATTGAGAAATGTTTTCACGAAAATAATAATAGTCATGCTCGTTTAGATTTAACTGCTCCCACGACATAATTTTCTTTATTATATATTTTATAACAACACGTATACAGCCTCATTTTTATTAAATTTATGCCCAATTCCCGTGTCGTGATATTATTTTCGTGTAATTAGAGTCTATGACTTTATTGTCAACGTATTATTTTAACACGTAAAATAATCCGGCAAAATTAAAAAATATTTGTATAATAAAATTATAAAAACGAATATATTTTTGTATTGCAACTCTTCGTAACCCATCTTTTACGGTGGCTCGAAAACAGCTAGGTCGTTCAAAGGGGGGGTCTCTCAAAGACCCCAAGTATTTCAAGCACGAAGAATACATCAATATCTTGATTTTTCTTTTAAAATGGATTATTCTAAGAATAAAAATAGTTATATGCTTCATAATTCGGTCAATATCAATATGTCGCGAAACAATATGCGCACTTGGTGATGACTCGGGGCAGACTGAGCTCTGGCAGCACGTGTCACTTGTACGTTTCGCTCGTACACTGCCACATCCTACCGAAAGCGAGCGAGGAAAAATATCGCGCATGACAATAAAGAAAAATGATGATTTATAATACACCTAGGCCTCGTATAACACGGTTATATGGTTCCACAAAAACACCGTGTATACAAATCCATGTTATACGAGGTTTGAAATTCATATAAAATTAGGGTTTGCGTTCCAAAAAAAATATCAAAGTTAGTTAATTTCATTTATTCTTTTAAATAAATAATCGAACCAATATACATTTAGGTATTTATTAAAAAAAAACCATTAACAACATATAATAGATCAGTCATTCAACATCGCTATCACTTACAATTCAATATGTTCGACTATTTTTCGAGATTGGTTGTGATTTTTCATCGTCAGAGGATTCTGGGTTATTTTTGGATTTAACCTTTAAAAATTCTGTAATAGGCAATTGTCTGCTTTTAGCGTATAAATCGTTATAAGGGACCAAGAGCTTTTGTAATTCTCTCGTGAACTTCAAACTTTTTTCCATTATATTAATATAATCATTTCCTATAAAAAAATGTTCTGATTTTAAGCAAAACCCTAAACCGTCATTTTTGTATTTAATATGAAGCGCTACTAGCTACTTCGCTGCAACTGCTTTCCGAGCCATTTATTATCGTAGGTTCGCTCAACATTTTAACCAATCCTTCTTCATTCAACGTGCGATTCTCCAATATGTCTTCGATATCTTGAATATCCATATCATCAAATCCTTCTCCACGAACACCACGACAAATGTTAATTGTCTCTTGGTATTTAACTTCTATTGGTGATACAACATTTTCAGCAGGTACTACTTCCACAGGGACCCAGCTTTTTCCAAAAAGAATTAATGAATAATAATAATAAATAATAATTAATAATAAGATAAGGTTAGCTATACATGTCCTTACAAATCAATGTTAATTCTTTTTTATTTATTGTTTTTTTCTGAAACTGTGTTATACAAAAATATTTCACCAATTAATAATGCCGTGTTATGTAAAATCGTGTTGTATAAAACCGTGTTATACGAAGCCTGGGTGTATTTATCTTTAGACTATTTTGACAAATACAAAATGTTTATGACATGTATGATTAATATTAATAGAGTTATTCAAGAAAAATCAAAAACTTGGGTTCCATTATAGACTCCATCGGTACGGCTAGGTTAATGTCAATATTATCATTTATTATGCATATATGTTAGGTTGTCAAGTATTAGGGCTTGCAATTTATTGTCAAATTGCAATAACCGGTAAACGGAAAATAATTTTCCCCATTATTTACCGGTAAATGAAAAAAAATAGACGTGGATTAGATTCAATACTAGTTCGTCGGCAAGTCATCAGATGTTGAAACGCAATGTTCAAATATTAGCCACGATTTTTTTCGAGTTCGAAATATGACATTTTTTTGTCTGAATAACATTGTTTATATCTTATTCTTTTATTATTAAATATTTCATATTTATTATTAAATATTTCATATTCATCAAAATCATTTATTGTAACAAGATGATTAAGATCCACATCGAAATATATCGTCCTTCTTTCCTTTATTAAGGTTATTGGTTTTTTTAAGTTTCTTTTTAAGATCGCATTTTTAATTACATAAAATCGTTCCAGCATTTTTTAGGAAGGAATTTCACCGAGTTTTGCAATCTCGATGCAAAGTAAGTCTCTTTTCGAAAATCAAAACACCCTATTCCGCATGCATATCTACCATAAACTTTAATGATAATATGCCTGTCTCTGTCCTTAATTCGCGATAAAATCGTTTTCGGTAATTACCGATTGTGCGTTTTTGGCGATTTACCGGTAAACTGATAAACCGGTTAGCCGGTAATGCAAGCCCTATCAAGTATAAAAATTGTAGTCAGGCATATGATAATTTTGATAATAGATTATTTGACATATATTATTCACGTTGTTAATAGGTTTTACATTTTTTATTAGTAACCTGCCAAGAGTATCCTTTTCTTAATCATATAACGTTTTACAATATTTTTTTATAATTTATATTTTAAAATAGAACTGTCGGAAATTCGCACAACTATGAATATGTATTTTTACCTGCAAATATGGCATCACTCAGAATGACGAACTGAAAGTCACTACCAAGTGAGATCTAACGCAGAGTGCATATGAATTATAGTCTTAATTTGGTGCTTAAAATCAATTTACTTACCCGAAATCGCTAAAATAAAAAGGTTGGATATGTGGTTTCTACGTAAACTGCAGAATCAATAACGTTTGGAAGGTTGCATGATATTGCTTTCTCAAGACAAAAACGTTTTATTTTTTAATCGAATTGTAGCGTGTGATGAAAAATGAATTGAATACGATAACTGTAAATATTCAGCACATTAGTTGGACAAGGACAAGCTATTAAAATAGCCGAGTAGCAATATTTATCAGGAGAAGCCGATGGTTGGTGGCTGGTAGTCTGTCGCAAGTATCCAATATGATTTCATAAGTCAACGATCACAGTAGATGTATACTACAACTAGCTAGATTCAAAAACTTGCAGAAAATAGCACAGATTGGTCAATCGATCGACTCCTATTCTATTGCACGACTTTGCTAGACCGCACACCGCACAATGAGAATTGCAAAACTCCATGAGTTCAAGTCGGAAATTCTCCATAATCCAACATACTCTCTAAACCTGACAACTACCACTTCTTCCATAATTTGAATATTTTTTTATAAAAAAAACAGTTAAGTTCCGGTAATGTTAATAAAATATTTATTAGTTCATAAATTATGCGATTTTTTAAAAAGATTTGATTTATTTTTATAATGTTTAAAGTATAGAATTATCGTGCAAAAATTGACACGAGTTTTTGCCACAAAGAGCTATCATAAATTAGGTTTTTATGGCGTCGAATAAAATAAATAACACACTTCTCTATTATAATCAGTTTTCCGAACAAATTGTAACATATTGCAAAAATATGTGTGTAACGGCAAAATAAAATGTAATAATTACACATAGCTCGTATCGCAGACGAGGCGATATTCGACGGTATCACGCATGAAAATTTTCGGCGTAGCCCGCACGGGCCGTTATTATGAAAAATGATATCGAGATCTGGAACCGAGCGCTGTCACGCATGAAAATGAAAAAATAAATAAGTGGAAAATGTGGCCGACTCCTGGCCGGCCGCTGGATTCGCGTCGCTAAACGACGCCCGGCATTAGTATTGACAGCCCACTTTTGTCGAGTGTCCTCCGGGGGTCGAATCCCTCACCGAAAATATGTGTCGATTCTTTGATGGTCTGGTCTTTTGGGTGTCCGCCCTCTATTGAAAAAAATATGTCATCCCCATGGCAAATTTGATGAAATCCCCGGGTAAACGTTCAAAAGTCGCCATTACGTTTGAGTCATGGCCAAACGAAATTGCCACGCCTTTTTTATATGGGAAAATATCATAAAAAGACTCCTAAAAGTATTTTTTTTGGGCAATTTCGTCTAATAAAAGGAATAAAGTCAACAGTATATGTCAATCGTTCTAGTTACATCTAAGTTTGATTCTTTATAATACTGCAATAGAATAGATTACAGTCTCTAATAAAATTTACTTATATAATATATATCTAACCCGATTTTATTATCATTATATAGTAAAAAGCGTGCTAAAAGGAAGCAGTAGAAAAATAAGCTGGGATGTTGGATTTTTTTTTAAATAGAAAATAGAACTAATATATTTTTATGGAGAGCGTTATTCCAAAATAGCTCAAAAAGAGAATATATGTAGAAAACCGTATATATTCATTAAAGTTTACAGTGCTGAAAAAGTTTAGTTGAATACTTGTGCACTGAATAGATTAACTCAATCATATGAATAGAAGTTGGAAACTCATTTGGCTTTAATAAAAAAAATTAGATTTGAATATTTTTACGTATAAAAATATGAATATTTTAATAAATCATCAAAATATATAATATACCTCTTTGAAATGATTAATACTATAATAAAATTAAATCTTTTAGAATGAGGTAGTTTGATATACCATAAGTTATTAAAAAAATAACAGAACCCAGCAATGCCCATTTTTGCCGTGATTTTTCTCGAATAATTCTTTTAATAAAATTATAATATAATATAATATTAATAAAATACATATCACATTTTTTTTGTATTTGCCTCTTTGTTGTCACGCGAGCGATATTTTTTCTCGCTCGAATCCGGTACGATATGCCGAGTGCTAGTGAAACGTGCTGCGAGAGCTCAGTCTGCAGCGAGACATCGCCGAGAGCGCGTGTCATTTACGGGTCATATTGATTAGTTAAAAAATCCAAAATATCGACCAAATTATAGAGCATATCTTAAATAACTTTTTTTAAAAATGTCAAGATATTAGTAAAGAATTCATCAATATCTTAAATGAATTGAAATGCTTCGAACGACGCGATTATTTTTGAGCCGCCATGACGGATGATATTAATAATATAAACTTTATAAATATTTTTATAAAAATATTGCTACTTTTATAATATTATTACGTGACAAATATAATATAATATTACGTGACAAAAGAGTAAATTTAAATTCTATTTTTTTTCCAATTTTATGTTAATTTATACTTTGACCTTAACCTTGACTGCCTTGAGAGAAAAGTTTTCTGGCAGCGCCTCTTTTATTGTATAAGATATTTACTGTTGTGGTTAGTGTGGACATAATTATATAAAATAAATTTAAATTTATATATATTATTATTCTCTATATATAAGTAGCTTAGAATTAAAAGAAAACACAGAAACGATAAATTGTATGCTAATAGGGAAAAGCTTTATGTTAGCTTGTTTTTTATTCCGTATTAAGTCTAGTCTTGAAATTTTAGGATTGATTTTGGAAATGTTATGAAATTACTTTCACTTACTTTAAAGTGGTAGCGATTTTTCTGAAGAATTCAACCGAGAAACGAATTTCACGGCAGATTTAAATCTTTGCATTTTTATTAAATAAATTTCTTTTAGTAATGTTCAGTATTCATTATATAATGGATAAGGATTATTTTAAAAATGTTTTCGCGTCTTATTTCATCCGTCATAGCGACTCAAAAACAACCGCATAGTCCGAAGAGGGTCTCTCAGAGACCCCAGTCATTTGAAGCATAAAGAATTTATCAATGTTTTGATATTTTTTTTTAAAAAATGATTATTCTAAGAATTAAAATAGTTATTCATGATATACTTCATAATTTGGTTGATATTTTGGATTTTTAACTAATCAAGATAATGCGTAAATGACGCAAGCACTCGAAATGTGTCAATCGCATGTTTCACTCGCACACGGCACATCGTATCGGATGCGAGTGAAAAAAACATCGAAAGCGTGGCGACAGAAGCGAATATTTTCGTTTTTTTTTATTTTTTTCGCAATTGCTGGCAATAAAGAACGATGATTATTCATAATACTTATTCTTTAGACTTTTTAAGACGAATACAAAAAGTTATATTAATAGAGTTATATGTGAAAAATAAAAAAAACTTGGGGTCCCAATAGGCACGGCTAGGTTAATGGTATTCGATTAGATTTAAATAATCACACTCACAAGCTTTACTAGCGCCATTATGATTTCATCAATCCGTATGAAATCTTGCCAAAATGGATTTCAACTCGAATGCATTGATGTGTGAAAAAAATGGAACGAGCAGAATGCGTGAGATGTGATTAATGGTTTTTGCTAGACCATTACTCATATAGCACATGATTATACTTCTCTTGAACAGTATGGATTTATTTAACACGTGTGAACGAAATAAATATAATGTTACATAAATAATAAATCAATGAAATATTTAAGCAGTAATAAAATTTAATATATCTAAAAAATAATAATAATTTGAAATTAAAAATTACGAGTTTGTTATTTTTATGAGTATTTTGTCTTAGAGTTATAAATTAATCACAGCTACTTCGCCAGCAGTCTTACACATCGGTATATTAAAAAATCCTTTTGAAATATGTTGTAAAGAAATATCGGACGTCATCGGTATTTTCAATATATGAATTTATGAAATTTTCTTATACGCCCTCGAGATTTAGCTTTATTAAATTAAATTAGATTTTATTACTGTTATGACGATTTTCGTTTGTCACTTTATTTTTTAACCGTTGTAATCGATTGTTTGGGTTATTTTTTTGTTGTTGATGAATATGAGATGAATATGAGATTATGCAGAGATTTTTTATTAATATTTTTGTATACATGTGTTTGCTCTTTATATACATCCATGTTATGGATTGCTCTTATACGAGCACTCATTCATTGAACACGTATCATGACAAGAATACATCAGCATATTCTGAAGTTACACGTGAGTGCATCAAGAAAACACATAATGGAAACGAATACTGTGCGGATTTCAAAAGAATTTCATCAGATTCAAAAAGGCAGTCCTTTTCTCAAAAGACGTACATTATGAAAAGTGCTTTATTTCAGCAAAAAAATATGAGAAAAATATACGGGGGCATTTTTCACATACTCACCATCCATACTCGGATATTGTGTGTGCTCGCTGACCTGTGCTCGCTGGCTGTTCAATTCGAGCAGAGGGGATTGAGGTATGGGGACTCTGAGCGGGGGTGAAGGGGAAGACTTTGGGAGGCGATGGGGGGCTGCCCTTACCCCCTCCCCTGTCCCGAACTTGGCCAATATATTAAATGTAAACACGCTACCGTCAGTCACAAAGGTTACAAGACGAAGCCGGCGATGATTTATATGCGACAGTCTTGATGGGGTCCTGAACCGCCGGCCCGCGGCCCCGCCCGGGTCCCCCATTAATCAGGGCTGAGCGAATTTGCAGCGCGAGCACGACAGTCGCAAATGCAACGTGCCAACCCTGGCGATACCGCATAAATGTGAACAGGCAAAGTTTCAGGATACGGGATATATTGAAAAAAATCGTAATATATCCCATTTCAGGAATATTTATAATTTCAGTAATTTCTGAATAAAATTAAACATGTGTTAAAAGTAATTATAAGCAAATTAACCAATCCGTCACGACGGTTCGAAATCAACCGCGTCATCCATAGGGGGCTATTTAGAATTGAAAATAGACCCCAAACATGTCAAGTCAAGTTCAAGGAGGAATAAAAATATTTATTAATGATATGCTTCTTAATTTGGTTGATATTTTGGATTTTTCTACTAATAAATATGACGCGTAAATGACACGCACACTCCACGATGTCTCGCTGCAGACTGGGGACACCCCGATGACTACCACGACCGCCGAATTCTCGCGGCACGTGTCAGGTTGACACTTGCGAATTGTACTAACTGACACTGCCAGCTAGTACGTTTCACTCTCACTTGGTATATCGTACCGGATGTGAGCGAGAAAGAATCGAATATTAATATTGATTTACGTAACTGCGGACAGTAAAGTTCAATTATTATTTATAATAATTATTCTTTAGACTTTTGTAGACAAATACAAAAAGTTTATTACATTTAGAATTAATATTAAAAGAGTTATTCGAGAAAAGCAAAAATACTTGGGGCTCCAAATATCCCCATCGTCACGGCTAGGTTAAATCAAAATAAATCAGATAATAGCAGTGACGCCAGAGATAATAATCTTTAACAGTAGTGGCTAACCTTTTACATATCATGCGCCAAATTAGTCTGATAAGTTTTGATACAGATGGGCCGTACAAATAACCCTCTGTTACTATCTTACGTTCATGTATGGAAATTAATAATGTCAGAAGTATATTGATCTAAAAAAATTAAAACGACTTTAAATGATACTTGTAATAATTTGATTTTTTCAAGATGTTTCGTACAATTCCTATCATTCAGAGCACATTTATTCTACGTTTTCTAGTATGGAAATAGATTTAAATCCTGATTTTTTAACTAAGGTATAAACAGTTTTAATTTAATGTATTGATGCTATTTACTAAGTATGAAATAATTTATTCTTTCTTTTTACAATAATTTCGAACTTAGATTATTGAGATGGCTAGTAACGTTCACTAAAAATGCCATGTCTAATAACCAAGCGTTATCTAATAATAAGGTTCTTTAATAATGTAGTTATTTTTCCGTTATTAAAAAACAGCATTTTTTTATTAGTATTTCGGAATAACTTAATATTACATGAGTAATGTATTTTTATAACCACATGATGTAACATTACGGTAAAAACTTATTATTATGAAATATATTATTTTCCTTAAGAGGTCATGACACTCTTATCACAGAAATGATAAGAAATTTATATAAATATAAATATAACCCATTAATTACTAATGAAATATGTTAAAAGTAAGTTGACTGCTATTTTATTTTAATTCGATATACATTTTTTTAATATAAATAAAATTATTAACTATTGTTATATTTTGATATATTTCTTATTAAAGTTAATGTACATTGATTGGTTAAATATTACAAATCCAGTGACCATAATGATGATTACATTATCGGTTGTTATTTCGCATTGTCCGGTGTCAAACGTACAAATCTAATCTAAAATGTCAGCTAAAATTTTTAAAATGTGTTTAATTTTTAAACTACTACTGATTTACATAACTGTTCTAAATTCACATTTGATGTGAATATGAGTGAAAGATTATTATCTGCATTGCAGAAAACTCGTCAAAACTAACACAATAAAATTCCGCAATTTAACGCGGGAACTTGTCTGAACATACATACAGTAAGTCCTCGAATTACGCGATTAATTGTTTTCGAAGGTTTTCGCGTAAGTCGAGAAAAGCACAAATTTTAGCATTTTTGGCAAAAAGTATATTTTCAGTTAAACAATAAATACTTATTTATTACTACATATTTATTTGACGTATTGCATATAACATAATCTACAAACATATATTTATGGGCAAACTACTTCAAGTATCTGTCCAGTGTTAATTGAATTCCATCAACAATTGTTTGCGAATATTTTTATGACTTATTTGCTTTAACTTCAGATTCCTTGTAAAAAATAAATAAATTAACAATTGAAGTTTCAAAGCCCTAAATAAATAACTTCCTCCATCACTACAACGTTTTTCGCATAAAGCAATTCGATGCTGCATATTGACCTGCTGTATCTGGTTTGATAAGACCTTGTGTTGTTATTGATCCATAATAGGGCACAAATGTTGAAATATAGCTAGTGCGCGAGTCCGATAGAAGATAAATTCGAAGACCCCATTTAGTAGGTTTTTTGTTGAATGCAACAGTAGACTCGTCAACGGCTAAATTTTCTTCCGGGTCATAATTTTCCAAAAAAATATTGTTTTGGTAGTCAAGAAAATTGCTGACTTTTCGTGTTCTTAATTCCGTACTTCTATCTGTTATTGTTCCAAGGTGTATTGACCAGAAAATTTGGAAGAATCGCTTGGGGGTAAATATTTTACCAAAAAAGGGTATTCTTAAACAATAAACGATCCCTTTTGTTTCACATTCCAGATGACAAAATAATGGTCATATGATAAAACAGAACTTATTTCTAAAACATTCAATTGCTTCAAACAAAAATATACCAGGAAAAATATACTTAAAAAAAACTACCTAAGGACAAAGTCCAATACGTATGGACAAAGGATTAAACATGTTGTACTCTCCAAAATTGGGCCAAGGATTTTTCGTTCCGTCCATCAACAGCTCTAGCTGCTTGCCTAAATGTATTTCGTAGGTAATACTTTTTAAATGTATGTCATGATCCATTGGTAGAATAATAGAGGTTGTATTCGGAGAAATAAATATTATTTTTATATTTACATTATCACAGGGCGGATGTCCAGGTGCATATACAGAAAAATCTTAAATGGTAGATTAATTTTAAAGCAATATTTTTTTACCTCTTGAAAAAAATTTAAAAATCGCGTAAGTCGAAGACTGACTATATAATACTGTACTCGTATCATCATCATCATTTGCCAGTCACAAGGCTCTCACTCGCTGAGGGCATGGACTTACCAAACTCTCGCATGGTAGTCGAGGCCAAAGGAACCTGAGTCTCACACGTGACGTGAGGGCTCCCCTTTCGTGTCCATACTCGCGGGGACCCGAGCCGTCTTGGTATGCGGTTCTTTTATAAAGAGTTTCCTCTCTTGGCCATTGCTGGCATTGGACGTACATCTTCTACCATGTTGGTATCGGATTTTACCCTCTCAACTGTGTTCCAGGCAAGTAGGAGGGGGTTTGCCTCGGTATTCGTTTGTTCTCTTCTCTAAGTCTGCGTCGATATGCTTCGAAATCGGAGCAGGTACTGAAATGTGTCGCTATTGCGTCCCTTCCACGAGGGGTGACGGTAAAAAAAATATTTAATGTCTTGTACATCCAATACAATATGTATAAGTTTCTAATGATAATATTTCAGCACACACAGATACGAAGTCACATCCTCCGGTGGCATCTGCTGATGAAACTCCAACATATTAACTTGATATTATTGCAAATAAATTTAAATAATTGAAAACATTATTCTACTTGTCCCCCTTCCTTATGCTAATTCGATGTCAAATACCGCCAAGACGTCGCAAGTTGCAAAGAGCCAGCGGTGCGTGCCCGTACATTTTCGAGTTGAGACTTTGCACTACCACTTTGCTCGCATCTCACTGCCAAGTTTCCAAATTGATATAGGTCGCGCTTCGGCGAAAGGTTGGCGACCGCTGAAGCGCAAATGCAACAGCAGCACGCGAATATGCGCCGTAAATGCACTGTGTCGGTAATAAATAGCTGTGCTCGCTCCTCCGGCCCTGATTTATATTTCGTCCGCGGTCTTGTTTTATATGTCCTGTCAGGACTCAACCTCAGCAGAGACGCTCTCCTAGATGGAAAACGGGAGAAAAACTCCATTGAAAATTATGGCGACACCAAGCCGCTAGATAAGCCAGGAAATCTGGATTTTCTGCGACGTTCTTCCGCCACGATTTATGGAATAACTGCCTTCATTAAAACAGATATTCCGATGCCATATTTGGACAACAATAATAATAAAATAAACTTTAGAGACTGGTGATTTAATAATGGAATTAATATTAAATATTTATTGTTATTGAGAGCGTTATTGTAATATGGAAGATAACTATGCGATCAGAGGTCAACAAAGACGTCATAAAATAAATCTGCGTTAATGATTGACATGATTAGGAAATTTTCATTTGAATAAAATGAAAAAAAATGTTTTTTTTATTTTCATACACTTCGCACTGCCGTAACGATAGATAAAAGCAATGAGAGAAGATTGGAAGAAGAAAAAAATATGAAAGTGGAATTGGATTCCTCACCGTCGGATGAAATATTTAATGTTTTATTTTGATCGAGTAACCGAAGGCGCGGTGAGCCGATCGTCTTGAATAATTACTGACTCGAGATGTGATGTAGGCGACTGTATTATTAACCAAGGTGTGGAAATTGCTATATTAATAAATAAGAAAAATCAATGGATACATGTATATAAAGTGGAATGAAGAAAGTACAACTGAAAAGAAAATACGATTACAACTTCTATTATTCCATTAATTAACTCATTTCTTGCTTCATTACAAATTTTCGTAACTCCTGTTTTATTAACTGTATCTGAACTACATTTTTCACTTATTCGGAATGGCAGATATTATATTTAACAAGGTATTTATATTACTTTTATCTTAATTTAATTACATTACGACGTCTTATAAAACAGTGAATAATGCAACTGAAACAATTTATCAGTTGAAAGAGATGCTTTTATTTAGCGAATCATCTATCCATGATAATGTAATCATAAAAAAAAACAGAAATACTTAAATGCAATAGATCCTTATTTTTATGAACTGAGGTATTAAAAAAAAATGGCAGAAATACGGATTTGAAGAGTAGCTTTGTGATATGTTTATGAATTTTTAAAGCTTGTTCTTGGTTAAGATCATAAGTGAGAAAATGATATTATTAATTGTCTTCATGGTGTAATATTTGAACACAATAACGTTTTACGTTTTCAAAAAATATGTGGTACATCAATTTTAAAAAAGATCACTAGATGATCCAAGATTTCTTAAGAAATGGATAATAAAATACCTTTAATGACTTAGGAATTTTTCGGCTTTAGAGTAGGCAGCCTTAGTCGAGAGAGCGCTAAACGAACCCTTAGTGTACATATTTTTCAGTCCATGCAAAAATTTTTTTTTTTTTGGTCGGCACCCTTATGTCTGAGGATCGTGATCCTTTTCGTTCCGAATGTTCTTGATTTTGTCTCTCCAGGATTCTCTGCATTCTGCATCCCGCATCGCAGC
>JAGXCT010034144.1:0-28024 GCA_022495035.1 Philopotamus ludificatus
ATTTCACTCGCGGGTCACTGCGTGACCCGCGGGGTACTCGTTCGCCATCCCTGGTCTAGGATAAAGTGTGGGTCTCTGCTTTTGTAACCAGAACTCTTGGTAACCGTGTTTGAATTTAATTTTTAACTCACTGTTGCTATTCAAATTCTATAAGGATATAAATATTAGCACCTTATGCCCCCCTTTTTGCTTCTCAGGGCCAGCATTATCCCATCAGCTTCCTCCAGGTGGCCCAATTTGGAAACCTATGATCTAAACCCATATTTCTCAGCTAAATAGATCGAATGCCGTTCTGTGGAAAAGCTGACGACAAAAATGTTTCTATGATACAATTTAATTAATTTATTCGCAGTGCACACCTGGACCAAACCAATAAAATTAACGTCCGTAGAAGTGAGGATTAACTAAACTGTGCTTTATATTTTCACCAATTTCGTCCTCTACAGAATCCTAAACACCGGCTTTGTTAAATTAAAAATAAATACGTTGTTTTGTAAAAGTTTTCCTCACTTATCCACCACGGATCTGCAGCTGAGACAGTTTACAGCTCCTTTGCGAGTTCTCAATTACATTTGAAAATTAATCCGAAACAGTTTCAGTATTTGCTTGGGTTCAATTCAATTCAATCCCCTTTGGTTCGGACCAATAGTTGTAAACATAAACTTGTATTGATACTAAGTGGATACTGTGATACCTCGATCAATGCACTTGCACATACAATGTCTTATCCGAGAATAATATTATAATTATCATAACAAGCTATTATATTTATGTAAAATATGTTTTTAATAAACAAAAAATAATGATAATTTCCTAATACTCTTTAAATACAATATATACACACACATTGATATTATTTCAAGCTTTGTTAGTAATCCTACTATTTTTTTATCTAAATATATTTTTTGCATAGGAAAAATGTCAGGGTTCGAGAATAAAGAGGTATTCGCAATATGTTTTGCTGTTCACATACAAATGAAATAAATGAGGAGATAAAAAAAATTCTGCGATTTACATAGAAAAATCACGTAATAAATTGAAAAGATTATCTGGAATAGATTTAAACTAGATATTGTATATTTGCATTACTTTTTTCAAAAGCTGACACTTTAAACATTTATCATTCGTCATCAATACAATCGTTTTTAGTCTAAATATTAAGCGCAGAGACTTTAATCTCTTGGTTAATGAAGGAAAAAATAAAATGATATTTTTTAATTAGCTGCTTCAAAACTGACGGCTTGTTAATGATCGCCGTTAATTAAACCTGTCGCTATCAATATTATTTTGAAGCTTTTTCAGTTATCCTATCGTTTTTATCTAAAAACATATTGAAGAGTCAAGTTTGCATTATTTTATGCTGTTAAATAAATGTTAATCATTGAAGTTTTAATATTACCTTTTCAGGATCTTTGCAAATTTTGGGAATCATAATTATCTCAGCTATTTTTCCCTGATCCGGATAATTTATATTCTGAGTATAGCATTGAATAAGCTATTAAATGTATGAACTTTGTCGGAACTTCCTTCAATAGTTTTCTAGTAATAAGGTCGTAACCTGAAGCCTTTTTTTACTCTTCTTTTTTGATAATTTTCACCCGATTTAATTTGAAATAACTCATCTTGTAAGGTGTGTCGATAAACAATAATATATTTTTCTTATCTGACGAATTTGAGATTACATCATGTTATATATATTTAAGACAGTTTTTAGATGTTCACCAAAGATTGGCTTTTTCTTTGTCGTTTTTTACATAACCTCAATTATAATCTTTTATTGCTGTTTGATATTGTTGCGGTTGTTTTAATTTTTTTCCTAGCCTTTAAAAGTGAGTATGTTGATTCGGTAGTAGTCAAGTTTTCTAGATAATTCCGTATGGAATAGTTTTTTTTGTTTATTTAAGGCTATTTTTATTACCTTGAATGCTCAGATTAGCTTGTGTTTGTCCACTGAAGATTTTTAAGGTTCTTTTTTAGACAATAATGTGTCTGAAGATCTATAATTTGGTTTTTACTCTGGTCATAGGTTGGATAGGCATCATATGCTGCATTTTAAACAATAATATTAAGAGTTTTTATTGTATATTCAAAATTTTCGTATGTTTTCAAAGGATTATTGAAGGATAATGCATCATTAGGCATTTCAGTTATTTTTTTTTTATTATATAGTATTGTTGATATGTGTTTTTTTAATATATCAGTACTTTCTAGTGTATAATTATTTATTGGCGAATGATCGGACAGCTTTTTCTGACATACAAATTAATGAGGTCTTGATTAAAGATGGCTTCGATTACGCAGAAAAAAATACAATTGAACTTCAGAAAAACGCATAAATGATATTGATTAAAAAAAGACACGATCAATAGATTTTTTGAGACTTTTAAGTCGGTGTAAATATTTCGCATATATTTTCAATAAAAAAAAACCATCAGCGGGTCTGGCTAGGTTAAGTAATTTAAATTATTTACAGTGATGGAAAGTAAATACACAGGTAAATATTTTAATAGCCAATTATTGACTACGTAAAAGCTCTTTATTTGTGAATTGTTAAAATATTAAGTAATAACTTATTATTTTTTTTACCAATGTAGAATATTGCAGAAAATGTACATCATGATATATAACTTATGATGAATCTGTTCAGATTAGAAGTGATAAATAGTGATAAAAAATCGTAAAAAATAGACGAAAACGAATTTTCGTAGAATAATGATGAAAGACATAAGCAAGGCTTTCGCTGAAAAATCCAGAAAGCTAGTTTCTTATAACATTTTTGATATACTCCATCTTAAAATGAGCTTAGTTAGATTATCAGATTATCAGATCAGCGAACAAGGCATGAAAAAAAAACAACTGAGACATAAGAATGCAAATTAAATTAAATTGGAGAATTTCAGAAAATATTTGAATACCCTTCCAATTAGAATATTTTCGTTGGATTTTTGTGGTTATGTAAACCCCTTGTGGCGATTATTTATTTGCCGAGTATTTGAAGTCGCGGTCTAATTGAATTTCTGTTCTATTAATAAGTAAGCATCGCAATCAATCATTGTCTTTGGTGAATGCTGAAAGTATTCAAGCCGTTTCCATTATTTCAGCAAACACTTATAGTCAGAGATAATAATAATCACAGTCAACACGTCCTCGAGAATATTTGTTTGATTTCCGCAAGTCGCCCGGAGTACACAAAACAATAATGAGTCCTCGGCGTCGCAAAGCCGACAAGTCTCACCAAAGGATTAATAGGATCAGGGCCGAGTACACTAAGCAATCTCCTACGCATTGTTCTGCTTTTATTTATTTTTTCCGTTGTTTTGCTAATATGAAGGGCTTTGTGCGGAAATGTCGAGAGTTTGTTTCTGGCGTAATTATTTCAGACCCAGACGCTGTTTGATGTTTGCACTGTTTCAACTCGGGCGGAAAAAATCGCAACGTTTGCTCTTGAAGTAATCAGATTGGTTAGCTGAATCAGTGAATGCGATGAAAATATACAGGTGTAGACATTCAATGACTTTCGCCCTAATATTCCATTAGCTTGTTCGGTATATATTTATACAAGGTTTGATAAAAAAAAATACACGGATTTTTTAAATTTCGTGAGGTGTTCAATCGTAAAAAGTTTTTTATTACTTTGATACATTTGTCCCTAGAGTATCTTGACATTTGTAACCATATTGGATTCTTACTTTATTGTTAGCTGTCTAAAAAGTTTAAAATAATTGGCGATCTAGCTATTTTTTTTCACATGAAATTTTCTTTTAAAAATGTAAAAAATGCAGAGTTATGTTAGATATTATTTAGGTGGATCTATTATAAATATTACAAATATATTATAATAATAAAAACGATTCCAAAAGAGCCGTAAACACGTTGAAAATGTCTAGCGCCTTTGATAAAAAATAATTATAAACAATCGTTAAATCAGAGAGATGAGATTGCAGAAGATATTGAATCAACATTTCATAGAGCTTGCTGAATAAAATTACCGAAGATCCGGCGATGAATCATTGAAATTAAGAACTTATCATTCCAATGAGAGCTCCCTAAAAATCTAATATCGTAAAAGCTCGTTATATTCGATCGAATGTAGAGGACAGGACAATCAGACAATCGCTGAGGGAGCTTGAATCCTTACGAAAAACTTGAATGAAAATAAAATAATAAAACTCTATATTAGGGGTTAGAAACGCGGTTCCTGCGAATCAATTTTAATCAGCCGTTTCTATATTTATGTGATTCTCAGATTTTGAAAGTTATAAAACATTACCACATCTGTACACACGTACGTACATACTTTTATTTTATAGTGTTTGAGGATATCACAGACACAAACAGAAGTTAAATGGGTCACTAGAGGAAAATACGTGTGAAATAATTTGTTAAAAAATAGAATAAAACTTTAAGCTTAGCTATCTAACTGATTTAACAACAAAGTAGATGAATCAAATTTAATACTTCAGGGTAGAGATCATCATATCATCATAAGTACGGTTTGTTTTGGACTTTTCCAGAATACTTAATGTAATTGACGTAACGTAACTTGAATCAGTTAATTCAATGGTTTGAGGTTTGGTTTGTTAGTAAGGATTGGTGACCATTAAATAAAGAGTGGCCAAGAAAATTCCAAATTCTTGTCTGGAATTTTACCGAAGAAAAAGGTCAGTAATAGCTCGCTAGTTAGTGCAGAATTCTTTCTTTGCTTTTAAAATATGTATATCAATGTATGGTTCTATCTATTTGTATTAGGTGTAGTAAAAAGTCATGTCGTATTTTCAAAGTTTAAGAATCAGTTGTTTTTAGTCCTTTGACGAGTCAAGACGTGTTTTTTTATTGTGTGCTTGTCGAGACAAGTCTCCGCCTGTGTTCAATACGAAAAAAAAATATTTTTACTCGACCCAGTCGCAATGGTTGAATTTGTTCCCTTAGGAGACCATTTGCAAAACTGCATACTCTTTTAGTTTCACTCCAAGAAAAATGCAACTATCGCTACAAGAAATAATGCAACATTTATGGAGACGTATTATATGTCAGAAAATGTCAACGCTGGTACAGAAAATTCAAATCCGGAAATTTTTACTTAAAAGATGAGCCTCGAAGTGGACGATCCTGTACAGTAAATAAAGCCGCCATAAAATCTGAAATTGAAAAAAAAAACAACTTTAACCATCAAAGAACTGTCAAATATAACCGGCACAAAGTAGTTCATCACTCAGAAATGTCTGAAAAAATGGGAAAGATTCGAAAAGAAGCAATTTTGGGAGAAAATCTTTCTCCTACACGATAATGCGCGTTCCCATGTCGCTGATTTGTCCCTGAAAAAAATGAATGACTTGGGTTTGATCGCATTCTATCCTGCTCACTCGCCAGACTTAACCCCTTCAGACTACCATTTATTCCGTTCTATGGAACACTTTTTTAAAAATAAATCCTTCCAAACAGTCATTCGAAGTCAGCAGATTTTTTTAAGAAATGTATTTTAGATTTGAAAAATAGATAGCAGAAGGTTATATATTGTAATGGTAATTATTTATTGCAAAAATAAATCAATAAATGTATAAAAAAAAAAAATTTGAATTTTATTGAAAAAATACGACAGGAATTTTTACTAAAACCTAATATATCATGTCTCTAACTCTAGAAATTTCTCACCTCAGAATGAGTATGTCCTCGGAAGGAAACTCCTAAACTGAAGGCCGCTAGGCGACCCCTCTTATTTCCCATGATAAAAGAATTTCTATTGGGCTAAAAGGTTATTGTTCGTTTGCATATACTTTTCTTAAGCAGATAACGCCTAGAGTAGAGGAAAGCGAATTCCAATGCAAATCTCCTCCTACTTGCTTGGAAACAATAGAGAGGGTAAATTCTCATACCAATATGATAGAAAATACACATTCAAAGCAAGCAAAGGTCAAGAAAGGGAAACTCTTTGCTTAAAACCTCATACTAAGACGGCTTGGTTCCAAAGGGGGAGCCCTCACGTTAAGTGTGAGACTTAAGTGTTATAAGCTTACGAACATTTGTTTTTCTTATGAATTACTTCAAATTAAAATACCGATGGAACCTCACACGCTCATTTAGACCAATGTCTAAGAACTGGGTATTCAACCCAGGTGTCACATTAGAGCGAGTTGGCCGGAGATTTTCAATTTCAAATTCCGATTTAATTATAAAATATTATGTTTTTCATTTCAAATTTGAACATACTATATAATTCTAAAATATCATAGTAACAAAGGTTGCCGAACCCGAGATTTAATTTTTTCTAATAATTTTCAAGCGATGAAATACCAATAACTTTAATATAATATATTATAATGTATTCAATAGTAATCCAATGCCAAATCCTATGCCACATACAAGTTTTTCCCATTATCGATAAAATTGATCCATCATATTATTTTTAAGAATCTATCCAGACAGATTGCTGCAGCCATGCACTGAACCCAAGTTGGGCAGGTGTCAATTTACTGCTGATGTTTTATTTTCATTGCGAATTTCCTAAATTACAGAGTATACTCAAGATTATTCAAGTCTACTGGACATTTGCACGCTGTAATTTAAATACAAAGTATGCAAGCTCAAATCAAATACACAATAAAGGATTAAAAGTAAGAGAAAACCCTGTATAAAATAAATTGCAATTTTATTGCAAAGGAAACCCACGCAAACCACGACTAACGATTCATTCTTCATTACTCTGATATCGTATTTTCTAAATTAAGATATAGTTGTTATGATTAGATAGATTAGACTATGTTATTTATAAAAATAATATTTTTTAATTGAATCGTACGTTTTTTTTTTATTTCAAGGCAACAATACTTAATTTATTCGGCGAGACGTTAAAGCATCCATGCGAGTAAGATTTATTAACCCTTAAAACTCGTATTTTTTTTCCAAATGGGGTAGCGCCAACTCGTATTTTATTTCAAGATTTCTTCAAAATATAATTCCGAAAATTGATTTAAGAAAGTCATTTCTTTTAATATTTTTTCCAAAACCAATATGGAATAATTATAAAGAATATCATAAATTAATAAATATATCATTTTTTTATGGCAACTAGTCATGTGTAAATATTTTAGGTTCTAATAATAACTGCTGAAATTTTACTGTACATGTAAAAGTCCTTTGAAACGTATTAGACATCAATATAGACACTATCTTTTATAATAATAGTATAACCTGAATTATTACTTATGATCTTCAAAATATGCAACAATATAGGTGATTTATATATCTGAAAAATTACAATTGAAAATAATACATTTTGAGTTGCCGCCATTAGCGTGCGTGGCTAAAGACGGCGTAAATAGATCCACCTGATTGTAAATGTCAGGGGTTGAAATATTACTTGAAAAAAAACGTTTTTAAACGTGGATTTAAATTCATTAATCAATAAACAAATAAAAGTATGTATTTATTATTTTTAATAACATAAAATAATATAAATATATTGTCTAATTTGTCAGACAAAATAAATAATGTAATTTCGAGAATATTATATATAAATTATAATTTTAATATTACATTATATTTTGTGGAAATTGTATATATATATACAACTTGTAAGTTTTAAATATATGGCGGAAGAAAATGAATCCTAAATATTGCACAATCGCCTGATTAAACTTCAATTTATAATTTTCATGGTATGATATCTTTGAAAACAATTTCCTGGATGAAGACTTATTTCTAGGCATAATGTATCACAATAAAATCGCAGTTTCGTGTCTTCCACCTTCACATTTCTTTGAACGCTTCAAACAGTCTTTATGTTTAATTCCTTATTAAAAATGAAATGAGGTTTTTTTATTTAGACGTTCTTCGTGTCCAATGTTGATGGTCATCTTTCAAGTGAGTTGAAGAGCCTTCTCTAAAATCTGATAATTTGCATAACCAAGGTAGAAATAAATTTTGGCGCTTCATTGATTTTTTTATTTTGCTTTGGCCTTTATATAATATATAGGCGTTACTCAAACATATTTCCAAACCCCACTTAAAAAAACAGTTTCTTCACCACTTTTAAAGATTTTCGTAAAAAACTATAATAGGATGCGAGTTGATCTTGCCTGATCGGATCTTCGCATGTGTTCTGTATATTTCTTTAATATCACATTTGGTTTCTTGGAATTTCACTGTTGTTCCATTGCTAAAATTTCCGAGACACTACCTCGACTTCTGATGTGTAGAAAGCAGTAATAATTTTACAATTCTTTTATCCTGCCACGAGAATAATATCACATTTGCTAGATCTATGTTGCTTTACAATTTCTATTTGCGTCGGTAAATCCTAGAGGGCCTTTGGAATGCATACCCGGTAAAAAAAATCTATTTTTATTTATTGTGCCTGTGAAATAAAGCACTTCCATTCCTTAAAAGTTCTTTGCCAGAGGCAACTTAAATAGTAACTGGGCTCTCACAGTATACATGGTATCCTCAGAATTCGGCAAGTTATTAGCTGATCCATATAAATGTAGAACGATTCTAGCGTCACAGGAAGATCAGGTCGTAACAAGATGTTCGGGTTGTATTGCCATTGCAGTACGGTAAATGGAGGATATAAAACCATTGGCTGAATCCAGCTAACACATAAACTCTGATAATTCCCATTTTGTAGAAGCCTTGTTTTTATTAAATGTGATGGTTTAATTTTCCCTTTAACTTTACGGATGGACCTTGCCTATACTTATATCTCTTTCAAGCACATAATAATCTTTAAATCTGGGAATCAATATAAGCAGGAAATTGTTGACTTTTGAATCTTTGTTCTAGGAGTTTGATCGTGTATATTTCTATTTAGGATGAAGCATCCAGAAAATTTAAAAAATCTATCTCAATAAAAAAATACTTGAAAAAAAATGGCATCTCTTTAGATTGAATTGTTGAGACCAATATATTTGTGTATATTTCTACAGGAACTAACCTCTATATATTTAAAATGACAATTCAATAAATGCTGCTATTCCATCACCCTGGCTAGATTTCAAGTTCTCCAAATTGATCTTGGTGATAATTGTAATGATAACTTCTATTTATGAAGTAAGGTCCTGTCTACAATTTTGTTTATCTTAAATATTGTAGATATGTATTTCTAAAACAATGTAAAAAATATAATTCTGACTTTTATTGCATTTTTTTCACATCTTCTTGATTGTGATATCTGTACAAACAAATGATATTTTATCTAGCATAATCAGCATTATTCAAATATTATATTTAAAGCTCTACATAATTTGTTAAAAATAATTGCAATGCGAACTGATTCGTTAATAATCACTGAATCTAGTAGTGTTCATATTGAGTAATGGCCGCTACAATATAATGCCATCCCCGCTCACACTTATTGACAAAATGCTTGCAGAATGACAGCCCGCACGGAGATGTGAAATGTACATATTTCAATGACAGATAATATTATATTCAAAATCTGTTTCTAAATAATTCAAAATATATTATATTGTATTTTGTGTTTACACTCCTTACCTTATTAGCAGTAATTGCTAGCTCGATTGAGGATCTGCAGCTGCTTGGCGTTCAGTTTGAATCCAGCACAGCGAACATAAAACCACGCAATACGGCAGTGACAAAATCAACCTAGATATTTGTGTCTGCATTTTACGATGTTAACGCTCCAAAAATAATGTTAAATCTGACTAAAGCGAAGGCTGGAAGCATCAGGGTGATAACATCAAACATTTAAATCAATTTGTGGTCAGTAAACAAGGACGACAAATTATGTCGACGTATTGTCGACGTTCGAGTTGAGAGACGAAATCATGATGTCGACTATATGTCGACTTACGAGTTTTAAGGGTTAATAGAGCCGGAATAAAATATGTCTACGTCATCGACGTGATATCAGGAAAAATCTTTTAAAGTGTTTTAAATTGATATTGACGAGCCCATTAAAAAGAACCTGAAACTCGGAGTCCCTTCGGGAATTTTCTATATAAAAATATCACAGATTCAGCGGTTTTCAATATAAATATTCCATGAGTAAAAATAAATTTTCATACTTTTTAATCCAAAGTGCTTTAAAAAATATATATTTTTTAAGAAAACTTCGGATAGTTGTTCGTGAGAAATGATCGTGCGTCTGAAACAATTTTTTACGCGAAAAAAATGGCAATTTTTTATGTACATGTACACCGTCGATACGCCATAAATCATAAATGTGTACTGAAATCAAAATAATATATAGCATTTTTTTTGTAAATAATTTTTAAAATAGTTCGAAAGCTTTTATTTTTTTTTTATTGTATTTGGTCTAACGCTAATACACGCAATTTACTATAATCGTTGTCTGGTTTAATATAAATTTAATAATCTATATTTAAACCTTAACATGTTTGAGTTAATAATTTATCTAACATACCAAATGAATTTTCGTACTTATGCTAAATTTTATAATTCAAATAATATTTTTTAGCTTAATTTCTATTAAAAGGCTTATAGTTATTATTGAAAATCTGTTTTTTATTTTTTCGCGATAAATTAAATCTCATTCCGGCAAGGATATTATAACATCCATTTATCACTCTGTAAACTGCAGCTTCTGAAACGTCTTCGCTATCTGAGCTCATGTCTCAATGCCATTAGTAAAGCGTGAAAGAACATGCTGACTCTTCCGTGTGAAAACTGGTAAATGCGGAATTTCCACTAGAAGATATTCTAACATTACTAATAGCTTTTGAATTGAGTTGATAACATTTAGACAGAATTAGTAAAAATGCCAATTTATGTGAATTTGTCTGATTCTTTTAAACTATAAATAATGATTTTCAACTAAAAATCTTACTACTTGGATATTTTTTATAAACTTTATAATTAGAAATGACGTAACGAATTTCAGGCCATTTTAATTAAACATTTATGTAATTATATTTTTCAATAAATGAGAAAATTGCTAATTATATTCGTAAGCCGTATATTTGCGGTGTATAAGTTAGATCGATATTTAATTTCATTCGCAAAAAATTTTTGCTTCCTTCGGATATTGGTTAAAACAAATTACGAAATTTAAAATATTTATGAGCATTTACAATGTAATAAAATTTACATAACTAAATTAATTAACTATTATGAGCAAATTATTTTTTAATAATTTCAATGCAATTTAATTCTTACGAAATTTGGAACTACAAAACGATTATAAGTCTCCTGTGTTTATCTTATTCATTTTTTTAAAACTTATATTATAAATAAAACAATATAATGGGATTTCTAATACAATGCTGATTCGCTTTGTCAAAAACTAAATTTTAATCCATATATTAAATTATCCGTATCTCTCAAAATTATTCCTTCTGAATCCATCAATATCTTAATAATTAAAGATGATATGAAAAAATATTACATGTACACTAGTTGGAAATTGCTCTTGGTGAAAAAAAAATCAAAAAAAATCCCTAAATGAAGAAAAATGTGGCGACGCTTTAAGACAGTGAAAGCTTCCAAGGTTAAAGTCAAGACAAAGCTTTTTTATATCTGCTTTTTAATAAATGAGCATTGTTGAAATAATAAAAGCTTTTTAGTATTTCCGAATTCATTTATATGTACATAAAATAATTCCGAGTAGTTTTCAGCCTGAAAACCTAAATAGTGCTTAATTTTATATACATTCTATATATATTCTTACGCTTATAAAATATCTCTCTATATAATAAAAATGAGGAACGCCATATAAAAATGTTATTATATATTTCAAAGGATGTTATATACAAGGTAACTTTTATGGACTTAATTAATAATTATTCAAGGAATTTAATATCGAAAATATTACACATGAAAATGTGCTTAGTACTCACTATTAAAATATATGATTTTTCATTTGTGATATGTTTTTTCATTCAATTAATTTAATACGAGCATGAATTGCAAGAATTTTACTGAATGATAAATTGAATGGACATCTATAGCATTTCTATTGACGACGAGAGGCCATCGAAAATTATTCTCTCTTCAGGCTATCAATTGATAAAAAAAACTATTTTCGTAAAGGCGAGTTGCAAACACCCATTTATTTCTATTCTATCTAGTAATAATAGATTAACGAAACTTTGCAACGAGCTAATAAATTCAGAGGCGTTTATTAGCAACACGCCATATCACATGAGCTAAGAGACTCGTGAATTTAATCCGGATTCAATCTGTATATAATAAATAATAGTTAATATCCTCCAATGTATTATGTGATATACGTTTTTTTTATTATTTTTCTCATTGTTCCCGGAATTAATAAAATAACGTGTGGTGAGCGCATGAAATAAATTTCATCCGCTGAAAATATTACGTGTTTGTATGGTGCCATAATTTCCGGAGTTTGAGCATATACGCGCTCAATATTTTCTTAATTAATGTAGTAAAATTTCATACATGCAAACATGTCTAAAAAGTAATAAAAATACATGTTGTATATTAAATATAAATATACAATTTTAATATGCGATTTTTTTAATAGTCCTGCTATGATTAATTATTTCATAAAAATGTCTAGTAATTGTTGATACTAAAAATCTTAAATCAACAATTATATAATCTTATAAAAAAAAAAAATTTGAATATAAAGCTCACGTCTTCTTAAAACAATTTCTTGCTCCTTTGAGAATAATGCACGAAAATAATGATGAACTTTAAGGGTAAACCCAAATTAAAACTGTATGGTGCTTTGTTCTTTTGACTAAACTTTGGCGCAAGCTGTTTTCCTAATAAATTTTAATTTAAAAATAATCCTGAAATTTAATATAGCTTTTAAGGTTTATACTATAACATGTGTATATGATTACGTGTTCAAACAGTTTTAATTAGAATTAAATCCGGAATTATGACAGGATAATAAAATTATAGGTAACACAAGTCACTAAAATTTTTGTTTCATAAAATCATGAAACTATTAGCTAAACCTAATAAAAACAATCTTTTTGTATTTCTCGCCTTCGTCTCTAAATTTAGCATTAAGAGAAGTAATTTTAGCAATAAACAAAGTAATTATTCGTATATCTTTACTATTCCAGCCGTGTATTTTAATATAAATCCTACGACACAAACTCTTTGTATTTGTCTAAAAAAGTCTAAAGAATAAATATTATAAATAAAGATTATCTTTATTGTCTGCAATATTAATATTTACACTATCAATATTTGCTTCCGTTGTCACGCGCGCGATGTTTTTCTTGCTCGCATCCGGTACGAGTGTGGTAGAGGTACGAGTGCGAGTGAAACGTGCGGCGAAAGTACAGTCATTAATGCTTCATATTGATTAGATAAAAAAATCTAAACTATTTTTATTCTTAGGTTAATCCAGTGATTCCAAAGTGAGCCGCGGCTCCCCAGGGAGCCGAGGTGTCGTCATAAGGGCGCCGCGAAATATTCAATTAAACAATTCGCAAATCTGTTGGAATTCCCAATTCTCGAAATTTTTGCGCCATCTTTTTGCGCTCGCTTTTCTCAAGAAGGTCAAAAATTTTGAAAAAATCTGATGAATTAGGGGGCCGCGGAAAAATCTGATGTTTTAAGGGAGCCGTAAACCGAAAAAGAATGGGAACCTCTGGGTTAATCCATTAATAACAATTACAAGATATTCATGAAGATTTCATCAATATCTTTAATAGCTTGGTCCCTGAGAGACCCTTCGAACGAATATGATGGTTGTTTTCGAACAGTTGGTGGCCAAACTCAATAAGAATGTGAACTACTTTAGGAAATTATACTTGCACATATTCCTTTTTATTAATTTATTTATCATCGTCCTTCATCATTCCATACACAATATTAATATATTATTTAAAATAAATTAGACATCGACTTTCAATTAAAACATAAATTATTTTATTTATGTGTATAATAAATGAAAAATAACTTGAGTAAAAGTAAAAATAATTAGTGGCATTCACTTTCCTCTAAAATGTTTTTAATACTTTGTGAGTACCTTGTCACTTCCATCTGAATGCAATTATCAAGATGCAAATCTGTAAGACTATTTCTGTATTTACTTTTAACCATGTTCATGGTGGAAAACTTTGATTCACGTAAGTAGAATTTTAGTTCGAATTGTAACTAAAATTTTATACTTTTTTGTTGGAACGAAATTCCTTACAGATTCTACAGTTAATGCAACATTCTTAAGCGAACAATCACATTGAAATTCTCTCAATTATACTTCTGGCCCATCTTAAAAAAATCGACAATACAGCTGAATAGTTTTTCATTGTCAAAATTAATAAAATGAGCTGAAACAAGTTGTCTAGCAGCTTAAATTCTTTTGGAAGCTTGGAAACGATTAGAACCTAATTTACTCCTTATAGATTTCACGAAGTATTTTTTTCCAGCTTCTCGTTCAAACAAGGGAAATATTTAACTTCTCCATCACTTGATTGGATATTGTGCTCCCAGAAGTTTGATGGAAAATGCATTTTTTTGTAACATAAGAAAGATAAAATTACACAAGAAGCTAAAGCACCATCTGTAATAATAACCACAAATTTTTGAATCGGTATATTCTCAGAAGAAATCCCTTTTTAAGTCACAGAGTAAATAATACTTACTGTTTCTCTATTGTATTTATAAATTCATATAACAACGGCAACTTGATAAGCATTTCATTGAAATTTTGTAAGAAAAATATTTGATTTCGGAGTCCAATAATAAAATTTGACAGGCAAACCGATTGCTTTGCGACCACTGATCTAATACAATTAAATTTTATCTCAATACCAAAAATGATACTCTTTACCTGATTTTAGTGCAATTTAAAAACTGATTTCAAATTATAATTGTATAAAAAAATGTTCAGTATTATAATAACTACAAAAAGTACTATTAGAAGAATACGTAAATGTTCTACGATGCAAGAACTTACGAAAATGGATGATGCTGGAGTGTAAAATATATGGCGAATTATATTTAATGGTAGCTATTTAGATTTTATTGTGTTTTCCTCATAAATTTTAGTGTTCATATTTTATTACCGTAAACTTTACTTGAGATGTTTTTATAAATAATTATATTAATCACGATTGATATAATATTATTTTATTTAAATTTGTTTACATATAGTAACATATTATTCGTTTCCCTTGAATTGCAAAGGTTTCGTAATATAACATGATCCAAATATTAATGCAAACAATAAAAATTAGTACTTTAGATAACGCGATTATATTATCTATGCATTTGCACAGCTGATGTGTTTAATAGATAAAGTTCTCAATTAATTTACCTCCTACATTTTCTACGCCATTATATTATCCAAATTTGTAGATACACATTTTTTTATAATTCTCGAATGACGTAGATTTTCCTTATCTGTTTTGCGGAAAATTTTAACATTGATATTTGCCATACCGTTTAGAGGAAGTGCGATCGTAAAGCGGAGAGCTAAACCAATGAATCTTTTGAAGGAAAAAATACACAGGAATTCCAAGAGTTCCGTATAAAATTTACGATAGACACATTTAACGATACAGATTGTATATGCAATCAAATGCTCTTTTATTTCAGCTGGATTTTTTTGTGTTTGGCATATGGAGTTTTATGTGTTTTTGCAATACGTGTAAATCTATATAACATTTCTTGACATCATTTTTAAGATGTTATTACGCAGCGGGCCGACGTGTTTATTTGAAATTATTTTTTGCACGTGGCTATTCGTGTTGTAGATTATTCAAATATTTTTTTAATGGTAATTATGCACATGTTGAGTAAAAATATAAACATTGGAACAAATATAGTATTATTACTTTTTTTGAATAAAACATTTCGATTTACATTTTCATGAAACAGGTTCAATGAAAATATTCATAAATTGATTATTTACTAAGGTTCGTATCATTTATGTATAAGCGGAATTTTCTCGTATGGAAATAATGCTAAATTATGTTATTTTCGCACAAAAATAATACGCTAAATGGAGTATAATGTCGCATTGAAGAAAACGGCCGCAACAATATATTCAGTTTATATTACGGGAATCGAGAACATGTTTGCATTAATATATTACATAAATATTTTTGTTGAATTATATTTTATAATATTATTATATTTCTTAACCCCTTGAAGAGTATCGCCGTACATGTACGTTCACGCCCGATGTCACTTTATTTTTAATGCCACGCTTATAATTTCAAACAAAATGTTATTATTTCTTGTATTAAATACAATATATAGATATACCAATAACATGTAAATTTAATTTCATTGATATTATTTTTTTTAGCAGCGAAAAAAATATCTAAATAATATATAAAAACTTCGTACATATATGTTTTTATATATTACGAATAAAAAGCTATTTTCCATGAATTACATGGTAATTTTCTTTAATTATTCTAAAAAGTCAATTGAATTGTCATAAAAACATAAAAAAAATTAATGCTAAATAAAATTGGATGAAAAAATTAAGTTTTCCGGTAAAAAAAAGATTGAGAAAGAGTGAATTATTTTAATTTACCTTATAAACACAAAAAATATTAATAAATAATATTCTTAAAAAAAACTGATTGAAAAATTAGCTCACTCCCAGAACGTGTGAAGCTTAGAATGGTCAAAATGCTCACTAATCAAAGGGTTAAAAAATAAATATATGCAGTATTTATCATTTATATGGCAGCATTTGTCAATACTTATAACTTTAAGTCTCTCTTTGGTCGGCACCCTCATGTCTGAGGATCGTGATCATTCTCGTTCCCGAAAGTTTTTGATTTTGTCTCTCCAGGATTCTCTGCATTCTGCATCCCGCATCTCAGCTATTACGGTGGAGCCTGTGGCGGTCTTCACTTGGTCACTCCAGCGGATGATAACTTTAAGTATTTTATTTAAAAAAAACAATTTGGTATTTAAAACAAAACTAAAAAATAATCGTCGTCCTTTATTTTCAGCAAATGCGAAAAAAAAATAAGAACGACAATATTCGCTGCTGTAGCGACGCACGCTGTTTTTTCTCGCTCCTATCCGATACGATGTGGCGAGTGCAAGTGACACGTGCTGCGAGAGCTCAGTCGTTTATGAACCAGATCAAGAGCAGGAGCTCAGCCTTTTATGAAGTTAAACTATTAAGCATATCATGAATAACTATTTTTATTCTTAGAATAATCTATTTTAAAAAAAAGGCCAAGATATTGATGAAAAATTCATCAATACCCTAACTTGAAATGCTTGGGGTATCTAAAATACCCCCTTCGGACGACGCGGTTGTTTCCGAGGCGCTGTGTCGAATGAGTTAAGGGGGTCTCCCTAATGCGTGGTGTGATCGAGATGAAATATGTTAGAAAGAGACTAAAATTTGATAATTTTTTTTGCGCGTGGTTGAAAATTTGACGTAATATGTTAGAAGGAATATAATTTCATTTATTTATTTTATAATTTATGTATCTACAGTGAAAATCCGTTTTTACGTTTTTGAAGAGACTGATAAAAAAACGTATTTGAGAAAAAACGTTGATTCGTGATTAGGAGCAGGGTAATTATTTTACTTGTTACACCACAAAACTTGTATATCAGATATAACTGAAAACATATTTATTTCAGTAAAAATGGTTTAATACTGAATGCAACGAATTTTGAGAAATCTATTTAGATGTATTTCAAAATACTGCTAAGAAAATTACGATTTGTAGGAAATTTGATCAACATAATTATAAGCTTTTATTGATTTTAGAAAGCTCAGGTCGAAATTTATTTATTATATTATGATCATAGTTAACAAACGTTGTAGGTATAACTTAACCGTGGTTTCAATTTCGCGGAAGCTTTCGACTCTCTGGCTCTACTCAGCTATTGAATACCTGTGAAAACAGTAGAAAGCTCTTATTATTTTCCACTCCACATATATAAAATATTCAAGAGATCTTGTAACATATCCACGCCTCATTTTACGCTGTGTTATAAATGTATGAAAACAAATATGTAATATTAATCAGCTGTACGCATGAGGCGCAAAATTAAATATGTACCAAGTGCCGCAGCTTAAATTGTCATTTAAAAAATTATGAGAGGAAATTACTAGTATTTTCTTTTCGAAATTGTAGCGAAATCTCATTGTCTTCAATTTCTGTTCGTAGATAAAGAGCACAGAACGTTATTCTGTCGTTAGATGTTAGATGTGCCCATCATAAATAAAAATCGCGTGGTCTTACTGTTTAAAAATCAGTATTATCTTTCCAAGATTTTTATTTAAAATTTTATTAATAGTGTCTCACCCTGTACATCAGGGATGCAAAGAGTTGTTAAGACCGCGAGCCGCACAGTCCCATAAGTCACTCTGACTTTTAGGAGGGCAGCCAAATAATAAACATGGGTTGTGAACATGTATAAAACGCATTTACATTTGCGGCATTTTTTTTGCCCAAAGTTTAAATTATTCTTTTTGTAAGCCTAATATTTTAATCAATATTACTTACTGGAAAAAATAATTACCAGTAGATAAGGGCAAATAAATATAATAATTTTGATGAAAATATTATTTGGGAGTGAGAAACATATTCTCAACAGACTAAACAGACCATTATAAATTTTATTGAATAAATATTAGGTAAAACGGAAAGAAATTACATTTTTTCTGGCGCGTCACTTTAAAACCAGTTTGTCACCGGTTTCCGTTGAGTTAGCACATCGTATTTGGTCTCATTTTAAAGCTCTGTTTTTACTCTTGCCATTTTTATATTTTTTTTATTTTCTTTACCGAAGTAGAAAAATGCAGAAGCCTGAGATTTAAGAGAGAGAGAAACTTTTGCCTGAGATTGACACATTTGTGGTATTCCATGCTGTTTTTATTTGATAAGGGATTAAAGCCGAAAGAAGCTACACACACTATCTGCGATATTTATGGAGACGTCTTGAAACTGCGAAAGTGCTTTAGAAGGCTAAAAAAAATTAAAAATGGAGATAGGGAGTTAAATGACAAACCAAAAACAGGAAGACTCCTCAAAATCGACGATGACGCCCTAAATTAATTGGTGGAAGCTGATATGCGTAAAACAGCGAAGGAATTTTCACATGAACTTGGCTGTCCAAAAACAACTGTGCAAGATCATTTGAAAGGGTTGGGGAAAAAAACAGGCAAGGAATTTGGTTACCGCACGATCTCTCCCCACCCTTTGAGCAACGCGTAACAATATGTGCATCTTTATTGTCTAGACACGAGACAGATTCATTTCTCAGAAGAATTATTACTGAGGATGAGAAATGGGTCCTTTACAGTAATGCCATAAGAAAAAACAATGTTTATCTCCAAAACAGGTACCTATGCCTACTCCTCGGACAACATTATCATTGAAAAAAGTTTTGTTATGTGTTTGGAAATTATTAAAACCTGGTCAGACAGTTACGGCAGAGTTATATTGTGCCCAATTAGAAATATTAAAAGTAAAGTTACTAAAAAAAACGATCTGCTCTGGTTAACAACAACAGGAGAATTTTACAACATGATAATGCAAGACCTCGTGTAGAAAATCACCCAGGACAAAATCAGACTAGTTTTGGAACTTCTGCCACATCCACCGTCTTCACCTGATATAGCACCTTCCGACTATCATTTATTTAAATCGATGGAACATTCACTTCGTAAAAAAAAATTGAAAATGTTGAACAGGTGAAAAATAACCTGGATTCATATTTTAACAGTAAACTGCCAGAGTTTTAGGAAAATGGAATTAAAAAGTTGCCTATGTTATGGAGGAAGATTATAGACAATAAGGGAAATTATATAACAGAGTAATATTACGTGTTTTTTTTGTTGCTGTAAAAAAAATGTCATTTCTTTCCGTTTTACCTAATATATCATAGAACCGTCGATAATACAAAATAAAAAATCATGAACAACGCAGAGAGAAATTTTTATAACGTATCCTTAAAAAAATAACAATTTCGTGTAAGAAAATAAAGCGTTTAGTTAAAAAAGGTATATGTGCGCACGAACATATGTGTGTGCGAATAATTAATGTTATTGTTAAAATACCTGGAGGGCAACCATCGCAACCCTAGCTACAGAAATCCTGAAAGTATCCTGGTCCGGCGAAGTTGACGTAGGGCTAGGGACCACTCATGTAATGTAATTATGGAGAGGGATCATTGATTTTAATGTTATTTCATTGTATGATTCATGGGCAAATCTTGTATCTACCCCCTCCGCCCAAGTGGAGTCAAATTAAAATAAGTAGATAGTATTAATCAGTGGCGTCTCGTGGATAAAACATTTGGGAGTGCTGCGGAATATTGAAAATTCAAATATTATATTTCGCTCATATTTTATTTAAAATATAAAAAAATAAGGTAAGGTGGAAGTACTGAATAATATTAACAATAGTAAAATAAGTGACGAGTAGCATGTGGCTCAAAGAAGCTACGAGTCAGTATGACTGCACCGAGTCGCAGCGCGATAAGCGCTTAGCGGCGAGACCCCCCTCCCGCACTCCGCTACCAACCCGCATCCGTCCAATGTCTGACGCTGGTAGCGCTGACAAGCAGATAGCGTTCTTACACCGATAATAAGTTTATTCATTATTTATTTAAGTAGCCTTCTAATCCTTAACCGGATACTTGCCACCTGGAGGACGCTACGCGATCTCCAGCAGATACACATCCGTCTCATTCCTGATGTCAGGACTTAAACGGTCGTTCTCCGGGTTATTTTGACTCTTCGAATACTAGTCAGGTCGCCAGCCATAAGCCCGGGAGTCGAGCTGTCAATGCGCGGATTGTAACACTAATAATCAGACGAGATTATTCGTATTTAATTCGTATTCGTATTTTAACGTCACCGAATTGGCCTGAATAGCGGCCTGGCTTCTCATAGCTCCATAGAATCTACGAAAACATGATTTTGCCCAGCCGCCATCGCGTCCAATACACGCGACAATATTCGTCTCGACTCGAGATTAATAAATATAAATTATATTTAAATTTTCGTATACATAATACATAATCAACACACACATAGACTTTTTATTCGGAAATATTTATCTTTGATGTACGATTTTAAATAATTTGTCACAACGATTAATTTTTCTGTAGATTTCGTAATATTATTTAAAGATAAGTGTTTAATGGTTTGGAAAATGGAGATGATAGATGAGGGATGTCTGAAGGAAGGAAATTCGTCTGGTATTTTTTTTTATTTCTATAAAATAATATATAGATAGAAGTAGTCAATATTACATTGGAAGAGGTTTGAGATTGATTCATTTGAATTTGAAAATTTCAAAAGGAATTTAAATAAGAAGTGGCGATTTCTTTTGTGTAATGTTAAGATTTAGAAGTGAGTTCGAACATCACAGAAAATTAATTTTAACTGTATAAAAGTATTACATCTATAAGGGTAAAATCTTTGACAAAAACAACATGAATTATTATAATACAGAAAATAAATAAATTGTTAGCATTTGATCAAAAAATATTATTAGTTATCAGCTACTTGGTTAGTGGCTTAAAATTCCCCCATTCTTTTAATTATATATATTTTTAGTAATAATTTAACGAATCTATCGTTCCTAATTGTCTAAATGCTTTAATAAACATATCTAAAATGATGAAAACTGAATGAGGCCACTAACGAGATTCTAGTAATAACTTCCCATAAAAACCTGCGGTCATGCAATAACCAGATGGCGCTTTGCATATGTTATGCTCAAAAGTTTGCCATTTGGGGCTTAATGTTTGAAAGAACTTTATACCCCCAAGTTTTTACCGAAACTCTGCACGGATTAATTAAATTCGAGATAAAGTTCAGAGAGGCGCGCGATGCGAAAATAAATTGCCATATTAACTTTTCTCAATATATCACTATAAAATTTAGGATTAAACCCCCTAATCTCCGTCTGTATACATCTAACTACTCTATTCAAAAATGATTTGTATGGAGCGTTGTTCCATTGTTTCTTTCAACACAAAACCGCGAGTTGCTACATACCGAGGCAGAACCCTCTGAATAAAATAATGTACGTGGAATTTACACTGGCTAAATTTAGCCAGGAATTATATAGAATTATTCCTGATTTATAATATATACGAAAAAAATATATATTAAGTTTGTCGGACAAAAGAACATATTTATAACTTCCCTTTTCATTGCTTAAATAAAAAAAAATATACAAGAACATCCTAGTCGTTTATGTTTTAATTTCGTTCTAACTTTATCGCATTGGGGAATGTTTTTAACATATTAAGTAAACAAGTGGGATTACTCCATAGTACAGTATGCATAAAATTAAAAAAAA
The DNA here is from genome assembly GCA_022495035.1 of Philopotamus ludificatus. Taxonomy (NCBI): domain Eukaryota; kingdom Metazoa; phylum Arthropoda; class Insecta; order Trichoptera; family Philopotamidae; genus Philopotamus; species Philopotamus ludificatus. The sequence goes on from JAGXCT010034144.1 coordinate 22,215, forward strand.
TAATCTAGACCTGGCCTAAGTCGATTAACAAATTTATCAGTATCTTCTGATTTATATATTCCTGCGGAATTGCTTTTGATCTGATCATTTATTTTTGACACGTTTTTAATATTGTAACCTCAAAATTCTACTTTTAGAGAACTCAATGAATATTAATATAATTAATTTTAAAGAGTCTGGTGAGCTATAATAAAAAATCCATCATTAAGACCGACAATATCCACTGCTATAGAATAAGATTTTTTTGTGTAAGAGAAATGGTGTTTAATTAGAGGAATTCGATAGTTTTACTAAAACAGCATCCCTCTGCAGTGATTCTATCTCCAGAACGGAACTTGGCCACGTTGCGGTAATTGATTGATATTTTTCATTAAACTTCAAAATTTATTTATCCTAATAAATCAATCAATAGTAAATAGTATACTTTTATTTTTATTGTTGAATGCTTATTTGAAAGATCCTTACCTTCTTTGCCAAAATTTTGATTTAAAGGTAATCGAATAAAGGAAGAAATACACCCTGACAAATGTGTCAAACTTTCAGGCTGACACGGGTCAAATAAACAAGGTTTTAGTTTGTGTAGGGCCGTAAGAAAGAAAAAAACTTTAAAATCAATTTTCATAGTAAGTTTATTTGATTGCTTAAAAAAAGCATAGTATAAATAAAAGAAAAACAACGATAATAATTATGTGTTCTTCCTGACACTTGAAATCTGCTACTTTCTTTACTACTTTGAGAAAAATCTTGTTTGGAGTGATCGGTTTCAAAACTGACCCAAGTTGAATGTCAGTGATTATGGATCTAACAAATGATTTATTTCCCTTTTTAAATAACAATTACTGCTAACGTTGATATGTACTTCTAAATAACGAAATAATTTAATATGTGAATTAATGAGTATTTTTAAACCTTGCAGATAAATATTTATATACTTCAGATACGTCAACTTCACTATATTTATTGAATAAATTGAAGTAAACAAACAAAACTTGTTTTTAAATAATTTAAAATCTGTTTTAAACTAATTTCTGATGCCATATGACCTAAACTTTCATTTTTTTATTTTGCATGCATTTTTTCACGGAAATATCTTATATTTAAATCATTTAACTTGATCACGCATGTTTGTAATAATCTGATCTTTTCCTTGCAGTTTAAAATTTAAATCGTGTATATCACATATAGTGAATGATTATACTAAACATTAAGTATGAGTCTTTTAACTACATTGTGTCAAAAAATAGGCTTAACCCATCCGTCACACCGGCTCAAAAACAACTATGTCGCCCGAAAGGGGTTTCTCGAGGATATCAAGCTTTTCAAGTCAAGATATTGATATATTCGTCATCAATATCTTGACATTTTTTATCTGGATTATTCTATAAATGGTTATTTACTATATGCTTTATAACTTGCACTTGGCGATGTTTCGTCGCACGTGTCAATCGCACTCGGCACATCGTACCGGATGCGAGCGTGAAAAAACATCTAGCCTGTGGCAACAGAAGCGAATGTCGTTGTTTTTGTTTATTTTCGCAATTGCATACATGTCAATGATTATTTATAATATTTAAGTTTGTGATATGTAGAATTTATATTAATAGTTATTCAAGAAAAAATAAAACTTCGGCACGACTACCTTTGGAGCCTTTGGAGCAAGATAGCCAAGGTACCTTAATATAGTATTGCTTACTGGAGTTATCGGTGTTTTATTAACTTATGAAAGCAGAGAACTATTGCCGATTCAAAGCCCAACATTTTATGAAATTAGTCGCTTAGGACCGGAAGTTTGAGATGCTTGCCTTAGATAATATGTGAAATAAAAAATATGAATACAACGGAATGAAATAACATATTTACGATAATATCGTAAAACTAATAAATATTATTAGGGGTACCCAAAATTAATCCATTTTTCTACTATTAAAAATATTTATACTAATTTTTAAATGTTATAATATATAATCTCCATCGTTATCTATGACTGTTTGCCATCTTTCGGGCAACTTTTCAATTCTTCTTCTATAAAAACTTTCAGGTTTTAGTCAAAATAGATATTTAAGTGATTCTCGGCATCTTGGATTTTTTTAAATTTTTTGCCCTTTACCGAGTGTTTCATCGATTTAAATAGATAGAAATCAGATGGGGCAAGGTCTGGCGAGTATGGAGGATGCTTCAAGACTTCAAAATTTAAATCCATATTTTTTTTCGGCTTATTTGCACTGTGAGGACGTGCGTTGTCGTGCAACAGAATTACTCCCTTTCTATTGACCAAACATTTTTTCGAAAATGCAGTTTTTGGGATAATTCCTCAATACTTAGACAAGGATCGGCTTCCACTGTGGCATTCAGCAGATAATCCTCAAATTTTTGTGGACGCCCTGATCTCGGAGCATCTGTGAGACTTCTATCACAGGATTTAAATTTTCGAAACCAAAACTGACATCGGTTAGCTGTTATTACTGCTCCAAAAATTTCACAAATTGACTTGGTCGTTTAGGTCACACTTCAGCCTTGATCGTAAAAAAGTAGCATAGAATGCTGTATTTGCTGTTCGGTTGCTTCTGGCTTGCTCATTTTATCACTAACAATAAAAAAAAAGTAATGATTAAAAAAAAAAGCCGAGAAAAAATACTATAGAATGGAACACTTACGAGATGTTTACTCCACCGTGTCCAGGTACAGAGTGATCTCAAACAAGGCATGAAAAAAATTGTAATCGCAGTATTGTCAAACAATATTTTTATGATAAATCACTAAAAATGTTTTATTATTAAATATTTCAAATGTGTAAAATAATAAAAACTACATATTTTAATTTACTCCGAACGATCAGTCAAAAATTATATTTTAGCCAGCAGAGTCTTGAATTTTTTTGCACGCCGTTGTAGTCTGAGACAAACCTTCGCAACGTTTTACTAAAAACGTATTCAATTTATTGCCAATTACAGTAACTATAATAACGATCGGGCAAGCCGTTGCTTGAAATTATTTAATCTGAATGTACGCGTGCTCGGTTGAGCTTTGCTTAATTAACCCTCTCAGTTAGAGAAAATAAACTTTCAGACGTTTCAGATGGTAATTGCTCATATTTGCCATGTTTAACAAAAGATCATGGCCGATTTGGTACTCGCCAATTATCTGTCTGTCGTATCTCGTAATATTTAATGGCTATAATTTTATATCTCGTGGCCAAATTGGTTTGATGACCGTGAACTTGATCGGATAACGTAATTTAGCAATTTTACGCCTCTGTTTAGTTATCATAATACAATAATATGTCTACAATCATTTATTTAATAAAAATGTTGATATTTCAATTAAATAATATGCCGAATTTTAATTCAATGAAACTTGCGAATGTCTGAAATTAATCTAGATGAAGCTGTGGTTTCCATATAGAAACTTCTGTCATTGTTCTGATAACTCAGAGCGAAGTCTCAACCGCTGATTCAATCAGATCTAACAAGACTAGGCATATTTATTTCCATTGTTTTAAAATGCAAATGGCATTCATGTATTCCATCCGAAAATTGCATGGATATTGCGATTCCCATGCTTAATTAGAAATAGTGCCTGGCTGCAAATTGGCTTCGTTGCAGCCACAGTTTGGACCCGAGCCAAAAATATATGCGCCAATAAATCACATCGACAATTTTGCGTTATGATCGACAGATATTCGTAGATTTATGAGATAAATCTCAGCACTGTGATGTTTAAAGTAAATTCATAAATTATTATACAAAAAAATAACGCGCATTTTGCCATATGTCGAAATTTTCTACACATCCATTTCCCTAGAGCATCGTGACGCATCATATTACACGTTCATTATTTTTTTAATCATTCTACGATATTTCTTTAATATAATCTTGTATGAATATATTTATTCCGCGATGATTTATTTAATTTTGCAATATAATATCTGTAACACGATCGTGTAATATATAATTAATGCGAATTCTGGCAACAATATTACAAATTATAAAGCCAAGAGACATTATTCATGTTTAATTGCCCTTATCTATAGAGCATTAAGAAATTGGCGTAAAATTGCAATATTATAATGATATATGAGATTTTCCTCGGAAAAATGCCAAGACTTATCTATCGGCGAAATAAAAAAATAATTTAGCTGAGATTCAAACCTTTAAATGAAAATTGCAAAAAATAAATAAATACATATTATATTCAAATTAATTATTATAATGTTGTACTGCATTGTTATTTATATTATTTTTTTTATTTTATTATGTAAATATTTATTTTTTTATTCCATAGATGTCACGTGATATAAAATGATGATATAAAATTGTTGACCTTGATTTAATTATTTAATTGGTAAAGAATGTTGATCCTGTATTATAATTAATCCAGACACGTGTAGAACGGCTCTCTACAATATGTAAACAACCTCTCGTAATTAGATTTTATTCTCCGTGAATATAATATAATATCCTTATTTTGTTTCAGGCATAATAAATGAAAATATGTTTTATTAATATTAGATAATAACTGAAAGTATTTTTTTATTATATAACTTTGGTTCTGAATAATAAAAAAATATGCATGCTCTGCAAAATTATTGAAAAGTTAATCTTTCATATATTTTTCGCTCTTCTATCTTATTTATTTGAATCATAATAAAATGCTGATGTTCAAAAATATTATATAAATAACACTTGCTTCCATTCAGCGTTTTTTATTTGAATTTTTATTAAAAAAAGTGAAAAATTCTTTATGTTACGACGTGTATTAAAATATCTATTGGTTTAATAAAATATCATCCGGGAAATTTATAAAAAATATGATAATTTAAACCCATTTTAATACTGTTATCCAGAGATTACTTTGTTGTAGTCTGTCGCAAGTCGTTTGTTATCTCAATGGCTATAAATCATACAGATAAATGATGATGTAAAATACTTCTGAAACATTAAGCTTTGTATATATTTATACAATAATAAAATTTTAATATTTTCTGAAACTAATCGACGAGTTATTTGTGGAATTTTCCGGCTAAAAATAGACGTATTGCAAAGGATTCTTGAAAAATAAATTAGCCAGACGCTGTTCAATTCTTTGCGTATTGAAAACCATCAATTAATCCGGTAAATAAAGGTTTCGGAACGAGTGGGTCTTAACGATTAGAGATAAGCTCCAAATCTTCTTAACAATATCCTTAAGTTAAATTAAAGCCCTCCACTCGAGAATGGGGACTGGTATTGAACGGAGTGAAAATAAATACCAATTGTATTTCCATATTAGTTAATTATTAGTACATTTTGGATAATACTAATATCATTAATATCATGAATAATAGTCGTTTAATACAAAAAAAATAATACAAATAATTTACTTCTACCATAAAATACAGTTAAATATTATTATATTTATTATTATGAATATAAGAAATAATAATTATGAAATAAATAATTAATATGAGGTAAACCATATGCAATAATTATAATTATAATTCTGTAACATTTTCAATATTCTTAGTATTCTTTCTCCACGGTTGACGTATTTTTCAACTCCTCTCATGTACATTTTTTGAGATTTGTTAATAAAAAAATTAACTACGTATTTCTATCAGGGACTTGATTCAGGGTGTGCTGAATGTGGAAAAAAAATATAGTTCTTTTTTTAATGAATTTTATTATTATTTATACACCCATCCCTTGCTTAACACGCAAGATAGGTTCTGGTAGATCACCGTGTTAAACGAATCCGTGTTAAGCGAGACTAACAAATTTATGAAAAAGAGAGGATAGGTTATCAACAAATATTTTATCAGCTGCTCTGACTTA
>JAGXCT010034145.1:0-11372 GCA_022495035.1 Philopotamus ludificatus
CATATCATTCATAATTCTCCATAAATGATTATTTTTATATTTTTACTATACGATAGACATTAGTGATCACTCAGTGGTGAATAACCTTATTTTACTTATCACTGATTTTATTATTTTATTAAATGATAAAATATAGATAATAATATGTACCTTATTATTCCAATATTATTTAAATTAAAATACGAATCCGTACACAAATTAGTTTTAAGTTTATTTTAAGACTAACAAAATTGCATATTTTCATACAAATGATCGAATAACTGGTTGTATAAATATAAACATGCAATACAGAATAACTATGTAATTATTTTTTTTTAAAATAGGATTAGAATGTTGTTGAAAACTTGATTAACGGATTTTATAAAATATCTATATATTTAATACATTGTAATAAATTATTTTGCTTTTATTTAAAAATATTTACTTTTTAAATTCATTTTTTAGCTACTCTTTGGCATTTATTATTTTTTTTGAGCGGTTTTTTCTATGCCGTATATAAAAAAGAGCTAAAAATTAATATGAAAAAATATTCTTTTTCTCGTAAATTTGCTGCATGCCTAATGTACATCATCACATTACATAAGTATTGCATCAACCAAATATATTACATATGTATTGTACTATGTCAGTGATAGTGAACCTTTTTGAGATGTGGGTCAAATTTTTGTTTATTTTTGTTTATTAGTTCGTGGGGTTAGTCAGTGGTGTCACTTAGAAAGTGGGATTACTGATATGTCAAAATTCATCATTGTTCATCATTAATGCAATTCATCTATTTTTGAAATGTCTCATTTAGTTGATCAAAAAGCTGAGTGATAAAAGGATTAAATCATTTAACTAATTTATATTTGAAAATTCGTATAAACACTATTGTATTTTTTTATTCCAAACGAGACCGATTAAAAACTTATAAAAAAACAAGTTTATACAAATAAACATTAAAAAAGGTTTCGTTTATCAGTGTCTGGCCCGCAGGTCATAGGTTCGCCGTCACTGCATTAGATAATCACATTCGTTAATTACTGTCCATCAAAGTGGTTACATACCCCCGGACCATAAAGAAAAGATTCATTTCAAAGAGAATTAAAGGTAAATTTATTATTTTTAATATTTAGATATAATTTTCTATGTATTTTTTTAATCCCATTGCATATATATATTTTAATGTGTTTCGAAAAATATTTTTTAAAGCTACTCATAAATTTTTAAAAGATTTTTTTTTGCGTTTCCTATCCACCGCATAAAAAAAGGTTTGACTGTATTTATAAATTGAACTTTTTGATATAAAAACAAATTCATTATTAAAAACCAAATTTGATGAGTTTTTTTTCAAATCAATATTCTTTTGACACAAATAATTTCTGGCATCCATTCCCCAATAAACTTTTTCCAAACTAAGCAATACAGATCCTTTCCTCTATCCCTATTTTTCAGCTGCAAAGTTAAACGTATGAATGTAAAAAAAATGCTTGAGTTGAATGACGCATCTGAACTCGTATATAAAAATGGTGCTTAATATGTAAAAGGTTGTCTACCACTGGCTTAGATAATCCAACAATTATATCAGGGATCATCTCAACCTTTAAAGGCTGTTTAATGTAATAATATTAATCACATGTTTTAACCGTTTAGACGCCACGGCGTGCAGGCACGCGAAACCGGCTAACCAACAGCGCCACGGCAAACGCACTACGAATTTATTTATAAATAAATGTAATATTTTTTAATGAAAATTAATGCAGAGACTTCTCTTGAAGGCAATGTGATTGTTAGAATGTCGATTATTTTAATTTAAAGTTTATACGGCGTATCTAATAACTTTTGAATAAAGCTACTCATATCTAACGAAATCATTTTTTTTATTTCTAAAATAAGCTCTATGAATCAAATGGATGAATAGTCAGACTTACTATTCAAAACGAGCGTCACTAGATGGCACCACAAGTAAAAAACATGTTTACATTTTATAGCTTGACCTATGGATACATTTTTATTTTATTATATAATATTGAATATTGAGAATCTTTTGTGGATTGTTTCTAAATTTAACTTAGTATAATATTGTTTTGTTAGTGGGATACGAAAGTGCGCAACTGGTTGCCAAGGTGTGCGCACTTATTGCGCACATATTGCACAGTACACACCTAATCAGCGCACTTTATGAGCGAACATTATTTTTACGACACGTACCGCACCGCCTTTGAGGCGATGACGAGAATCCCAATGAGTCACCGTGTATTACGGTGGCCCGCGGGCGAATATCAAATTTATGGTTACCGCATTTTATCGTTTCGTATACGACGCGGAGCTCGTCGGATTTGTCATCTCGCGTATGAATTTTACGACGGCGTGTGTGTGTACGTGCAAATTTGTATTTTTGTATGACGGATGTTTGCGAGATCGATACAGAAATTGGATATCTGGCCCGTGTCTGTCGTAAAGCGTCGCCGTTTCTCAGGTGAATGAATCTGTCGTTATTGGCACGTGCAAAATTGTCCGTTTAAATTGACGGGCTTCTGCTGAAATTTTAGCGGGATGCGAAAAAATTGCTTACTGATATGAAAATTTACAGAAAAATACATATATTCTCCTCAACTGAAATACTGTAATTTTATTAACCTTTTTCACTCTAGATATTTTTCTTCAAAACCAATCTATATAATCGCTATTTCCATAATTATTTTTGCCATTTTTCACAATTCTGAATAAATGTGCTATTAATAATCATTTGTTAACTTTCACAATCATTATATTATAATTAACATTATTAAACGTAAAAACGCCATCATCACTAATATTGAAATAATCATTGTCAAAAGTATCATTGAATTTGAAAACAAAAGTTTCATTATTTTTCATAGTTTGTTATTTATTTAAAAACACTATTTCACTGATTCAATAATTGTGTATGTAATGGAATTAAGAAAATAATAGTTCCACAATACAAAAATAGGGCCACAGTACACAGCGTCATTCCGGTGTGACAACTGCCAATTTACCAAAGTTATTTGCGTATAAATAAGTTCATTTGATTCATGGGAAGATCTGGAAACCTTAGGTTCCGTTAGTAAATCAGTTTTTGCTAAATTTTAACAATTGCAAATTTATTCACGTACGTGAAGCAATTTTGAATGACGATAGGATATATCCATGGGAAGTCATCAGCTGGCCATGAGGAGTCATCATGGCGGCATCCGCGTGTAGCGCAACAAGATGGCGACTATGACGGAGCAAAATGCAACAACGTCTTAACGTAACGAGTTGTGGCGCTGATGATAATTTTGTTGGAGGGGATGACGTCACTTGATCTCGGTAGGGGTGTTATATGTCACTCATAAGTATAGGACGTATTCAAATTTAAGGGCAAGAAATTATCTTGAATTCTGTAAAATAATTAGACGAATACAAAAAGTTTATGAAATAATTACGAATTATATTAAAAAAGTTATTCGAAAAAAATCAAAAACTTGGGGTACCTAATATCCCTAATACCCCATCGGCACGGCTAGGTTAAAACATATTAGAAAACAATCAAGGAGTTTTGTCATAAATAAAAAAATTCTCCAAACTTTCAATGCGACGTCTATTTTCATTTTTTTCATAAAAATTACAGACGACGTACATTTTAATCACTGATTAATTTAAATAAAATATTTATATTTCCTTAATTTAATGTGTTGGGTCTAATATTGTGAAGTGGAGTGTGTCGGAGAAAGATATAAATTGTTATTATTTATTGACATATCCTTCATTATTTTACTATTTTTGACTAGAAATGTTAATAAAGTATTAATAGATTTTAAACGGAAAAAAATATGACAGTAAACAATGTGTAATTGTTATTTGTATTTATTTTTTAAATTTTCTTTATGAGGATTGATGGAGCTAATCTTTAAAGAAACGAAAATTCAGCCATGTTTCTGAAAAATCATAACTCCTCTTGATAATTTAATGAAGATGCGTGTAATCAATTCGCCTTGTGTCTATTGAGATGTAAATAAAAAAAATACGATGATTTACCTTAGGAACTTTTATAAGTAATATTTTCCCGATTATACAGGTTTTACCTAATAATTATTTTTATTTTAAATAATTAAATAATCAAGAAACATTGTTTGGCGTCTAATCCTTTGATTGAGACTCAGCCATACGAAATTATAATAACTATTATTATTATTGATTAATATATTAATATTAAATGGATAAATTCTAAAATTACAGTAAAATAAATCCATTGTTACGATCAAATACCTGAAATATTATTTATGACATTTTTAAGAATAAATTTATAAATAATAACCACATACAACAATTATTTATATCAATATATTTAATATTTTAGGATTTAATTTGTTTTATTTTAGGTTAGAAATATTTTTCAATTAAATTCTCAGCTTTTTCTCTTCGTACGTAATAATTTTTCACTTTGACTTATTTTTTCTCAATATCTTGCCAACAATACAATTGTGTTGGTGTGTTGGAGGAAAGTTTCAGCAAATAATAGCGTATTGTTTCCATTTATCCACCTGGCCAGTGTTTTCTAGTTAAATCGAGATAGCAACCAGTAGAACAATAACCGTAGCCCGTATCCAATCATCGGAACCTTTTATTTTATTTCTATACAATAGTCAACCGTGGAAGCCAATGGGTATTCCAGCCCGGTACGTGGGGAGCCAACCCCCCAGAGACCGAATAAATAAGTTGTCCGGGTCCATTAAATGCGGACCGATATTTCTTCCTGTAAGTAATTTTCAGGAAAAATTCCGACCAAGAGGACCCACCCCTTCTGTCACTCTGATCAGAGGGCCGATAAGTTTTGGGGCCTGGATGGAATTTGCAGAAATACATAACGGAAATGAGAACTAGATCCGGAGCGGTAGAGGGGGGTGGAGGAAAATCTTGCAAAAAAATATTCGAAATTCATATTTTTAATAATAAATACGATGACAATGATTGCTATCCAAGGATAGCGTAATAAAATCGGGGGATACTGTCGCCCCTGATGTCGTTTGGCCCTTTTATTTGCGAAAAAATGACCTTAAATAAATCTGTATTTACAATTCAATTTCTGTAGTCTTTGATCTCTGCCCGCTGAAAAGGGAGGGGTCATGCTTTTCCTTTGAACCGTAAAATAAACTCGATATCTTTATTTTTTTTATCAAATGTAAACATGCGATATTGCTCTTGATGTATTAGCATGGAATTTATATGAAATTTTAAATGTGATTTAGGCATCATATTCCCTCTGAGAGAAGTGTTTTCATTTTAACGAGAAATGTATGTCATTTTAATGTAAAAAAATATTTCTTCAAGTATCTAACGTTTATATTACATAAACAAAGGTTATTTTTAAATATTGAATTAATATATTTAAATATATGAATACATTTATAACAATTAATTATTTATTAATAAAAAAATACGCTGTTAATAATCACAAAGGTGACATCTAATACAAAAATAGCAATGATTAATATTAATACTTGAAATGTCATCAGATACTCTAATGACTATTTAAATTTAACCTTGGCATTATCACTAGAGTTCAAACAGAAAATAATAAATTTATAGACTTCAGAATTATTTATTATTAATCCTATACAAATTTAATGCCTAATAATTTATCAATGAATTATTTGAATTTAATATGCATATGCTTATTTAAAACTATGGAAATATTTAAAAAATTAAAATCTAATGATAATTTAAGATTTCATTTAAGCTTAAAAAATACATTTTGAACTGCAAAAACGAATTTTGTAACTTTATTTATTGTATATGAATTTACTTAGTTACCTATTATATATTATTTAAAAAGTATACTTTTTTGGTTTGCTGTCTGACAATAATTATTATTGCTAATTATATTATGATACCCTTATAATGACGAGTATAACTAATAATGCTAATTATATAATATACAGATATATTAATATATCAGCTCTGAAAATTATTTCTAATCATACTATCCCATCAATATAAAAATAAAGACAAAGAGAGGAAAAAACAGAAATCGGATCTTTCTTCCATCAATTCCAGTCGATATAATATTTAGCAAAAAAATTAATTAATAATCACAACTTTATTTTCAGGACTCCTAAAGCTCATTTATCATTTCCCCATTTATCTTTAAAAAAAATCGTAAAGAGTTTCTGTGAATATAGAAATCAGTCTTCAGAAATATGTATAATCTCAACATGGAGAAAATCGCTTAAAAAGACGATCGATGTCACCAAAGACAATCAAAAAAAATTTAGGGAAATTAGCACTGCGCTTAAACGTTCGGAAAATCCTTTAGTGCAGACCTAAAATCACCTGAAAAATTCCCAAGAAGGAAAATTATTCATCAAATTTAATTTTAAATGTAGACGAGATGGGACTCTATTGGAAACGAATTCATTTTTATTTTATAGTTATTTATATATTTATTCTTACTTCTGAATACTACTTCCTTATTACAGCCTATGGATCAGGGACGAGCAACCTTTTTAAAAGATAATAATAATACAAACACTGTATGATGACATCAAATTATCTCATAAACAAAATAAACCTAGTATAAAAAATACAGAAATAAAACATCCGTTAATAGAAATACTATTAACATAGCCGTACCAATGAGGTCTATTTGGGACCCCAAGTTTTTCTCAAATAATTCTTTTAATATAAATCCTACATGTCCCAAACTTTTTGCATTTGTCTAAAAAAGTCCAAAGAATAAATATGGGTTATTAATGAATTTTATTGTCCGCAAATGTTTGCTGCAGTTGCCACACAAATATTGTTTTTTTTCGCTCCGTACCAGATGCAAGTAAGAAAAAACATCGAGCATATGCAAGTGCGAGTGAGAGACTCAGTCGCGGCGGAAAATCGTCGAGTTCGCGCGTCACTTACGCTTTAAATTAATCAGTAAATAATCTTAAATATCGACCAAATTATATGAAGCATATCATAAATAACTATTATTATTGTTAAAATAATCCATTTTTGAAACAAATGTTAAGGTATTGTCGAAGAATTCATCAATATCTTAGCTCGAAATGCTTGGGGTCCATTTTCATACATTATTTTCATACTAAATCGGCCGACGCCGTTGGTTTCGAGTCCCCGTGATGGATCAGTTTAAAAAACAGCGAAAGATATATGTAGAAAAATACTATAATTATGCCTAGGGTATATTGAGGCTGCGGGATAAGGCTGGAGTACAATGAAACTATATACAATCTTTGAAAGGCCGCACGAGAAAGTGTGGCGGGCCGCATGCGGGTTGCTCACCCCTGCTATAGATGAAGTTCTAAAGCTGCATTCAAAGCAAATTATTTAAAACAATGTGCTAACTCATTTACGGAACTGATAGATGTGATAGAGGTGGAAACAATGCACAGTACCGAACAGTGAAATTGTAACAAATTTCGTGTAAACCGGTTATATTATATAATATCAGATGGGTAACAGATTATCTCCGAAAAAGTTAGGATATATATAGGATCTTTCGTCCTTGTCAAGTCAAGCTGTCAATGAGGCGGCTGTGTCTGCAAAATCGATTTTTAACAGGAGTTTATTCGAGAGGAATTTATAGCAGGCGATCAAGCAGAAGTTGGGTTACACACCATTCAGAAAATATTTCGAGAAGTCGGTTTGATGGCCCGTCGGCCAGCGAAAAAAAACTTTTTTAACGAAGAATAATTTGTCACCTAGTCATATATGAACGGTAAAGGTTAAAGTTAATACAATAAATTCTAGAAGATCATATAAACTATGAAAATAATATTCAAAATATATTAAAAGAAGACTTCTAGCCATTTCTGAAATCATCGAAGATATATTATATTAAAAAATCATAGAGAAATAGTTTTCCTATCCTAATCATTGCATGAAGTTGATAAAAGAAAACGTTGTCAGAAAGATGCAAGAGGCGTTAGTCTATCACACATATATTCCTTCCAATGTCAAACCACGACACGGGGTAATTTTTAACATAATTTCAGCTGGATTGAAATTCATATTATTTATTTTATAACTACAGTAAACCCCCATATAACGTCCAGATAGGTTCCACGTTATGGGGGGGTAATTTTATTCTTTGATTTGTAGGAGATCAGTGCATCAAACATTTTAATTTTCCTTTTTTTTATATTTTTACTTGTTTACCAGCGCAAATGACTTGACTGGCGCGATGAGCGATACCCTTTCGTATGTTGGCTGACGTAATCTTCCCGCAACTTGCGGCCAGGGAAGATCAACACGAAATTTTATTAGTTAATTTTATAAAGTTATAAAATATTTTTATAAAAATTATATTTAGCGTTTTAAAATATATACGTTATAGGGGGGTCTGACGTTATAGGAAAAATCTGCCGCAAACGTTATAAGGGGGGGGGGCGTTATAGGAATGTACGTTATAGGGGGGTTTACTGTATTTATTCAACGAAGGGTAGATGGCATTAAATAAATTAATTCTAACTCGGCAAACTACCTACATACATACTTTTATAAAACATGCGGAGGTAATGGTTTTTTTCTCTAACATCCTAAGTGTTGATAATATAATAAATGTAAAGAGGCCAAAAGGGTGAATCTAGATTCTTTTTTTGTATAGTGGAATAAAATAATTGAATTGTTTTATGTATAACATTTTTATGTTTTTTTCATTCTCGTTTATCGCAAAATTTCGCTTATCATTCGCGGTCAACGAGATTATCTATTTGAGGTCAATTACGTCTAGACACTAGATAGCAAATGATTTAAAATTATTCATTTATATGTAGTTGAATTTAAAATAATAAAATAATTAACTAAGTTAAGGATTTTCTATGCACACGTACACCTTGTCACATAAATCACGTCTTTTGCGAAAATCCACGCGTGCGCAATCATTAAATTTTATTAGGCGCCATAAAATCTCACTCTCTACACGGCAAACGATTTGCGAACATCCAGATAACCATCAGAAATTTTCAGCCGCCTATTCGCAATGCATTAATTGCTTCCTTGGTACACGGCGTCGCTCTCGAAAATCAAAACGCAACACAGCTCGCGCAGCGACGCCATCTTCATTCGCTCAGTTACGAGCTTTCAGAAGCGCCGAGTAGTAAAAAGACGAATTGCGTCGCTACGCTTTAACGGGCGTCGGAAGTGGATGGGTGTGAAAAAATTCGCATCCATATCTGCGAAGGTGGAGGGGAACTCGAGTCGTAAACGGGTTGTTGTTAATTTATAATGAAGTGCTTAATTACTTGAACTGTTTTATGTCGGTCCTCTGAGGATTTATAAAATGTCTTAAGACGCCTTCCACCACCCCCGCCATCTCCTCTCTCTCCCGCCACCGCTCTCTGTGTTTTAAACTTTTGCAGTCAATGTAAAATTTTATGTCGTATAATGTACAAGGCGTGGCAATCCGAGTATACCTCCGACGTAATTAGTGTATTATACTTTGGCTTTAAAATTAATATTTTTGTTTATGGCCGCGCAATTAGCACGTGAAATCAGATAATTGCGCCTTTGATGAAAATCATTTGTGACTAAGTGTCATTTTGCAAATTTACCCAAATACGAACATATTAAAATCGTAATCACAAGTGGAAGATCGATTTCATGCATGAAATATTTTTTGATGAGTTAACTGTGTGTTTTTGTGGTTTGTTGTTTTTCTATTGTCTTTCCTGGACTGAAACTGACATGAATAAAAACTAAATTTGAAATAAATCTGCCACAAACACATTATCGCATTTAATAATCATCGAAAGATCAAGCAAAGTATGTTAAATATTCATGCTCATATTTTATTTATATTTAAAAAATAGAAAAAAATACTTCAGCTCATGGCACCAAACGCAAATCCCTAGAATACCTCAAAATTTTGCAGTTAGGTCAGTTTTTGGATATTTTTAAATACATAGCGGTCCCTATTTTTTGTTATAGCAGTTTATATCCATGCCGACATTGAATCCACCAAGTTCTTTATTGTTTCTGCCGTTATCTATTCGTACTAGACCTTTGTTTTTGATCTTATTAGTGATTTTAAATTTACAGACTTTT
Source organism: Philopotamus ludificatus (assembly GCA_022495035.1). NCBI lineage: Eukaryota > Metazoa > Arthropoda > Insecta > Trichoptera > Philopotamidae > Philopotamus > Philopotamus ludificatus. The sequence continues at coordinate 10,039 of JAGXCT010034145.1, forward strand.
CTCTGTTGACGTTTGTTTTCATAATGTGCCATCATTTTTCAATGGGGCTTAAATCAGGACTAAAACCTGGCCATAATATTATCGAGATATCAAGTGTTTCTATTAAATCTTTGATCCGTAAAAATAAGTATGAGAAATATTAAAACTAAAACATATTGCTTTAACCCTTTTTGGTACAATGGCATGAAGCAAAATCGTCCTGCTTGGTCTGTTGGTAAAGATGCAGTCGTTTATATAATATAGGCGTTGTTCTATGGATGGAACAAGGTTCTCATTAATGATTCTTTTATAAAATTCTGCATCGATCGTTTCATCGACGAACACTAAATCTCTAATTTTATAGTAAGAAAAGCATCGTCAAATAATTTTACCTGCTGGATGCTTCATCATTCGCCTGATGCATTTTACGTCAGGCCTTTTTCCTGTTTTTCTCCTAACATACTAAAAGCCACCCGAGCTAAACAAATTAAAATTGTTTTCGTCCGAGAAGATAATCCAGTCCTCTTTAGTCTAGGACCAGTAAGCTTCTGACTATTGGATTCTTTTGGCGTGCATTTGTTTCAGGAGACGTGTTTTTTTGCCGGTGATCTTTCCATAATACCATCTTTCCTGAGCTTTCTCTGTGCCGTTTCGATACTGACTTCGATTTCCCCCCCTCGTATGAACTATGTTCTTATATCCACTGCAGTTTTAAATCAGTTGATTTAGCAGAACCTTTTTTAAAGACGATCTTCTTAATCGGTCGTCTTCCACCTTTAATCAGGTTTCTTTTTGCGTTCTACAAACTCAGTTTGTCAGAATTTATTTATAAATCTAGTAACTGAAAATGCTGTAATTTTCGTTTTGTCGTTTGGGTTCATTTCTTTATTTTTAAATGTATTTTTAGTATTTTTTTTGGAGTGAATCTACATTTTCTAGAAGACACGATAGCTTGAAGAAGTTCATCGCGCTTGGTAACGTTTAATAAAACAGGGGTAAGGGCAGGGCAACCCATTCGCTGGAGCGACCAAGTTAAGACGGGCTATAGTTTAGTAGCTGTGATGCAGGATGTGGTGTGCAGATGATCCTAGTGAGCTTAAATCAAGGAGATGCAGGTCAAGAAAATTTTAAAAGTGTCTATTTTGATTAATTCTATATCATTACTAGTGTTATGGGCTGTAGGTAACATGCATATTATTTCGATAATGTAAGTTAACCGTGACTAACCTACGTAAGTAGTCGGATAGGTGTTCGACGAAAACTATGAATTCAGGGAATTATTTATAACACTGGCCAGAGGGTATGAAAGAGAAGAAACCCTATATTACATCAGCATGATTTAAAAAAATATTTAT
>JAGXCT010034146.1:0-62383 GCA_022495035.1 Philopotamus ludificatus
GCCGAACCCGGGAGACTGACTCACCGAACCCCTGGGGTTCGATCGAACCCAGATTGAGAACCACTGATCTAGACTATTAGAATATTCGACAGATCATTTTTCTATCCTTCTTAGAATTCTTTGACGTAATTTACCCTCGTAAAAAATGATTAAAATAAAGTATAAACAGAGCAAATGAAGTCCATAGAATGTTGTATTACGGGTCGCGACCCCCAAGGGGGTCGCGAAGGGTTTTTTGGGGGGTCGCCAACTTCAACCTTTGCATTAAATTAATTATTCAACGTACATAATTTTAAATAAAACTATATTTAAAAAAATATTATAGAGGGAAACTCTTTACAAAAAACTGCATACCAAGACGGCTCGGGTCCCTGTGGTATGGATACGAAAGGGGAGCCCTCACGTCACGTGTGAGACTCAGGTTTCTCTGGCCTCAAATACCATGCGACAGTTTGATAAGGCCCATGCCCTCAGCGAGTGAGAGTCTTGTGGCTGGCAAATGATGATGATGATATTAATAATGTTAAATGTGGAAAATATGACGGTTTATCTAGCAATGGTAATAAGAATATCATGTGGAATATCTTGTGACAGATACATAAATGTACTTTCTGTTTTATAGTAGGTTATATATTATAATAATCTAAGATTAAAAAAAATCGTCAAATCGAAACTAATTGTAATAATTCACAAACATGTTTTTAGACTTTACATATAAATTAATATTGTTTGGGATTAAAATGTCCGACAAAAATTGTTAACATAGAAAATTATAAGATGTACGATTTACTTTAATTACCGGTAATTACCAGAAATGATTTTATCGCGAATTAATGACAGATACAGGCATATTATCACAAAAGTTTATCATAGATATGCATGCGGAATAGGGTGTTTTGTTTTTCGACTCTGGCAACATTGATAGACAGTTTGTTATTGTCACAGGTGTCATCTGTCATTAAAAATTGCAGTGATTCTAGTTGTTTTGGGACAGAGTGCAAAGAATATTCTAAGATCATTCGTATTCAGGTACATATTCTACTCTATTGGCATAGGTTGCATTCTTGTTTATATTCAATAAAACAAATTTGTGAATTATTGTTTTTTTTTAAATTACATTCTTATGGGTCTTCTCTCTCTGTTTTAACACGTTTTGTACATCTTATGATTTAAGAAAATTACTCGAAGAGAAGGGATTTAAAGAGAATCCAACGTCTCATACAATAAGAGAAAATAGACGATTTTTCATCAATGACAGAACGAGTATTTAATATTAGAATGGACATCGATAAGAAATTGTCGGTATATGAATGTGAATTTGCATGCCAAAAATAAATATTGAAATCTTGGATATTGAAGGATAAAGCAACATTTAGAGCATCCCAACTTGTTTTTTTTTATCTGCACTGGTTCATCTTTTTTTTACATCGAGGAAAGCAGAAAATTTAGACTTCTTGACACAAAACATTTATATATTAGTTTTAAAGGATAGATGAACGTAAGCTGTCCAGTGTTAATTGTCTTTCACCCCTTTTCTTTTCTTTATAAATTAAATAAAGTAGCATGCAATATCATTATTTACACTTTTTATAACTTTCGCATTTTTTTAAAAATCGCCACTGTGTCAATCATAAAATAAATCAGTCTATTTCCTTAACAGTGCTATCTTAAAACGGTGTAAAATGGATATTTATGTAATTGCTTATAGATTTAACATATTTGCTCAAATGATTTTTTTTTAATTTACCTTACAAATTAGAAGATTCAGCTCTGATTAATAAATTAAGTGTAAATTTTTAATGAGTAAATAAAAAGGTCGACAGATGGACAGTATATTGTAACATGAGGAGATTATTTCGAAAACGAATTATACTTCGTTCTCTTGATAATTATCATAGAAAATTAGAGATGAATACAACCGGTATAATCCGGTTTTCAGCTAAATAAAAACTGTGATGTTTACAATGTCAGATACAGTACGGAAACAATGCAAATCGTGCTCGGCGGCATTCGCAGACCCCATCATCATTGTTACATCGGATTACAAAACAACCGACAATGGCGACGCGTTGTTATCAATAAAATGCGATCTGTCGCCCGTCGCTAATGAGATACAACACCAAAAAAGTGATAGTTGAGCCCTCGCAGCTAGAGAGTGGCCCCGTAATTGCATGGGGTCGCGGACGCCCGTCGTACGTGCCCAGAGGGTTAGCGCAAGATCGCTGATTTCACACGTCGTTATTTGCAGATTAAACGATTTGGCCCTAAAACGATCCTTTGTGCGATCAAGTGCATCGGCCGGTGGTAGGGGCGCAGCTGCGCACCCCGGTAATGAACTTAATATAGTATGTATTGCGTTTTGTTGCACTTCACTGATTTCAATCGGCTGCTAGAAAGCTGTCGGTTGCTGTCAATTTTCATTTCAATTGGATAATGGCAGGAAAAGGGCTTTACTTAAAGAAAATTAAAATATAAACTCTATGAAAATAAAACGTCAGTTTGAATCTTTACCCCAGACATCAACAGTGTTTTCTTCATGTATTACTTGGAGTATACAGTTTGGGATATAAGAGAATTAGACAAAGGGTTCTAATAGAACACGGGTTCCCAACCTTTTTCGGGTGGCGACCCCTTTTTATAAAATCCATTGATTCGAGACCCCCATACAATCCAAAAGCTATTTATGAATAAGATAATTAAAAAAACAACGAAAATATTTTTTTAAATATAATTTTATTTAAAATTATGTACGTTGAATAATTAATTTAATGCAAAGGTTGAAGTTGGCGACCCCCCAAAAAACCCTTCGCGACCCCCTTGGGGGTCGCGACCCGTAATACAACATTCTATGGACTTCATTTGCTCTGTTTATACTTTATTTTAATCATTTTTTACGAGGGTAAATTACGTCAAAGAATTCTAAGAAGGATAGAAAAATGATCTGTCGAATATTCTAATAGTCTAGATCAGTGGTTCTCAATCTGGGTTCGATCGAACCCCAGGGGTTCGGTGAGTCAGTCTCCCGGGTTCGGCGGAGATCAAAACACACACCCGACTTATTGTACGATATTATGAAAAATTATACGGCGTATGATATAAGGGTTCGGTGAACGGCGCATATGAAACTGGTGGGGTTCAGTACCTCCTACAAGGTTAAGAACCACTGGTCTAGATTTTAAGCAAGGCTTCAAATCATTATATTTCAGTTCGGTTTTCGTTTCAGATTGATTTAAAAAAATATATCATTTCGGTTCCAGTTTTAATTCCAGAAAATAATCAGTTTTTAGTTCAGTTACGAGTGATAAGTTTTAAAATTATTTTTATTTGTATTAAAAAGGTAATAGTAAACCGATATTTTCTTTCGGTTCAGCTCTAAAATTTCGTTCCGAAATAAAAAATATGGAAAGGCGAAAAAATTATTTAATTATAATTTTTTTTCATAAAAAGGATGCAAGAATATTTTTATTTAATTAGGTTTGTGACTTAGATATGCTTTTTATATATTTAAATAGTGCATCTAAGTAACGAGATTGATGTCCAAAATAAAATTGGAGCTTGAAATGTATGTTGTATGCACTTATATATTTTTTTTACAAATAATATTTTAATCAATTTTAAATCTGAATTTTTTTTCTGGAAAATAAAAATCTCGAAATGTGTGAACTACTACTACAGAAATTCCTTTGCAAATTATTTTAACCCCTTTCCATTATGTCCACTTTTAGTCGAATCTATGAGTTACTTTCATTATATTTTTTTTGCAGATTTATTAAAGACATATTCATTGAGGAAATGATTTAGTAGCATTTATATGGTTTGATTTGATATCCGATTCATAAAAAACAGCTAAAAAATCTTTTGGGCCAACACGTCTGGCCCATGGAGTGGAAAGAGTTAAATAATCTATACGTTGATAGGTTTCCTAATTTATTAATATTTTTTAATTAAATTCCTTGGACACTTATCAATGTTTATAGTCTCATTTCAGTCTCATCATATAACAATAGTTTATAGATACATTTATATTGAAATACATGATTAAATACCTGTAATAAAGGATATATGATTTTTCTATCTGCTCGTGTTCAACATATTTCAATACACTGAATTTTCATCAAAATACTTTTAAAAATATTATATGATTAGGTCTCAACATATAAAACAAACAAATAGTAACTAATCAAAAAATAATACAATTCTAACATTCATTTATTTGTAAATAAAATATTAACGTCATTTTTCGGTATAGTGCATGACATTTGTGGTTATCGTGAAGTGCACTAATTGTTATGGATGGAGATGGACATCTTGTAGTGGAGAGCTTCTGGCGACTACATAAAGAGGTAGGTCTTACAGATAAATAACAAAAGTATTAAAATCGTAACAAAAGCTAACCTTTAAATTATTTATATAGAATATTGCCAGTAGAAGAGAGCTCATAACAACGCAAAGGTAGGATTAAAGCCTAGCTGGGAAACTGGATTCGGTGAGTGATATTTATTTTTATTTTATATTTATAAAGTCTACAGTTTGCCTAATAATTTTAAGTACTATTATTTACGAAAAATATTATACATTATCAAAATGATTTTATTTTTCTATGACAAATGTCGAATAAATAAAGTATTATGTAAAGTATGTAAAAGAATAATTTAATATATCATCATCATCATCATCATTTGCCAGTCACAAGACTCTCACTCGCTGAGGGCATGGACCTTACCAAACTCTCGCATGGTAGTCGAGGCCAAAGGAACCTGAGTCTCACACGTGACGTGAGGGCTCCTTATTCGTGTCCATACCGCGGGGACCCGAGCCGTCATGGTATGCGGTTTTTTATAAAGAGTTTCCCTCTCTTGGCCATTGCTGGCATTGGACGTACATCTTCTACCATGTTGGTATCGGATTTTACCTTCAACTGTGTCCAGGCAAGTAGGGTTTGCCCGGTATTCGTTTGTTCTCTCTGCTGTTCGCCCGTTTTTTAACGAGTCACGAGTGACGAGCAACGAGCGACCACACGCAACACCTATAGATATAACACAGGCATAACATGCACATCTGCCCAAAACGAGTCTCTAGTAGCCGGTCGCAAGTGATTATTAGCCCTGTCGCGCAATAGCAATCGTTTCATCATGGGAAAGACCTCCAGAGAGGGGTCCCCTAGAAAGAAGGAAGAGGAGCGAAAGTATCGAGACTAGATCGATTGTTGGTCAACAGATTAGGGTTTTCCTTCCCAAGGTATACTGGCTCTGTGGTGAGAAATCCGTCAGAGACCAGATTTATTTATGCACACAAGGATGTGTGTACACCAACATCTACATATTTTTGCACTGTTTTGTTGGGTATTTAATCAAGTTCAATTGGGCCTCTAGTCAACTCTATGCAGGGTTATGTTGACTGTTATATAAAAAATATGCAAGGAAATATAAATTTTATAGTTCAAGTATAAAAATATTGTAAATTATAATCAGGACTAATTTTAAAATATTGTATTATTTATTATGACAATGTTTTCTCTATATATTATTTTTTTTTACATTTAGATATATCAAATGGTACATCTGAAAAATTTGAATATTTTTTATTTATATTAAATCATGCTTTAAAAAATATTGTATATAATAAACGATTATCCTTTTATTACACGAACGTATTACTGACGCTTTCGCCATATCATAATGATAGGACGTCAGTGTGCGTCAGTGAGCAGGGTTGCACCTCAGCCGTATACATTTCTAATTAATTTAATTGATGACATACGGTCATTAGATGAATAATAAAACGGCGTGTATATGCGGTTATGGCACTCGGCTGTCAAAAAACTAAACGTGCCGTGAATAGATTACGCTGGCACCGCAAAAAATAATGGCCCGCGGATTCCACCTGTCTTTAATTAGTTTAAAATTTAAAATGATATCGCAGAAAAAAATACACAAACAAATTTTTAAGGACCGCAAATTAAAAAAAAAGCGGACTATTCAATTATGGCGATTGCCATTTATGCTTTTTTTGTAGCGTTTATTCGCAGATCTGACCTCAGCCGGGATGAATCACGCGAATGTGATATGGGTATTGAACTTTACGTATTTTTTTCGTTATTTTTTTACGCTTTTACGAAGGAAGCGTTTCGGTTTTTTGACGATATGTGTTTTGTATTTAAAAAATGTCTGTTTGGATAGCCGTTATTGATAGTTAGAGATATCATATTTCTAAAAAAATCACCGAGAAGTGTTCGTTGCTTACTTTGGGTTCAATCAACAACAAGTCGGTGGCTGTTTCCAGTGAGTCCAAAAACAAACTCAACGGAAACAGATTTTTGTGTAAACATACTCGAAATCGGGTACTTGAATAAATCATTACATGTTACAAATCAGAAAAAAAGTTTTTTTTAAATACGCACACAATTAGCATTGATTGGCGTTATTTATTACTGCGGTAAACTAATTTGTGAAAAATGTGTTAATTGCATTAGAAAAAAATATGTATGTATGCGAAATGTAAATAACGGCAATCATCAAATGTGATGATTCACTATATGAAAGCGGAGAATTTATAACAAAATAAAAATCGGACAGTGATGGAGTCTCGATGTTACAATTTTTCAACAAAATTATTTATTAGCATTTTTATTAAAACCTCAGTGAAACATGATTGCAAAATACATATATCAATTATAATTAATTGTTTAAAAAGTGCTTAAAAAAGTGTCATATATTTTACAAAAGCCCCGAAACGTGGGGCGAATCAATCAGATCCAGAAAACCCCAGATGGAGAAGAAAAAAGGCAAGGATACCTTTGAAAAACTATAGATCAAGCAATCTAGGACCAAAAAGGAACATAAACTGAATTCCGCACAAGAGTTCTGTGCAGACGAAATTCCTGAATGTAGCGGAATCTGTTTTCCGTTACATTCAGGAATATATGCTTGTTTGTAGAAATATTAATACAAATTCAATTACGGCTCTAGCAAATTTTTAAGCTAACCAAATTATAACCGAAGGAGGAAAACTCTCTGATTTTGGTGATTATGCAAAACAAATTTGTTTAAAACTTGCTGAAATATGTCTTGTCTTGTAAATGTGAAGGATTTTATGGCTGTAAGTAAGTTGATGTTAAAAAGCAAGTTGAAGAAAAGGTTCTTGATTTTATATATATGGTTACGACGGATGACGCAAAAATATGATCGGTTATAAAATTGAGCAGAAAGCTCTTAAAATTCCCATGCATTTTCATTGCATAATTAATAAAAGCAGGCTTTGTATGAAAAGTTTTTGGGAGAAAGATTCAATAATGTCAGTTATAATATCAACAGTAAATTTAATTTGCAAGATTGAACTGAATTTTCTTGAAATGTAGGATTAAAGCTGAAAATGGAACATGTTCCTAATGTTTTTGAATAAATAAAAAAATTCAGGGGAATTAATTTTCAATTGAAACAATAATTTTCCTTTAAATTTTCCCATCGTAATAGATATTTTCTATTATAAAGTATATTGATTTTACACATGCAATGTAAAATAATGTTTTAATAGAATTTCAATAGAAATATTTTTCGTCCTGTCCTCAAAAAGTTTGGTGATCGCTGCTATAGATAATGAAAATATATTTTAATAAATTATTAAAGCAGTTTTCAAGTATTCATTCGATAATTTAATTTTTATAGAAATCTAGAATTTTTTAAAAAATGTCGTCATATTTTTTATTATAAAAAACATAAATATAAAAGTAAATTAATTGGCACTTAAATTAAATTTAGAAAAAATCGTGAAAACCCTTATCGTTATCATAAATAATTACTAAATTTAATAACCACATACATACAATTGTTTTAATACATTTAAAGATACGATGTTTTGCCAATTTTCATATTATTGTCGTTGTCATTTTTCATTCATGTCTGACATACATTGACATTAATTCTCATATTGGATCCTTACTTAATTATTGGCTTTCTGCGACTTTTTTTTATTCCAGAATATGAAAAAAAATCATGAAAAGATGACGCTTTTTCAATATTGAAGGAATAAATAATAAATCGATAAAGAATTTTGAAGCGATACCAAAAAATTGGCTTTCAAATATTTTTCAAAGATTGGAAAACCGCTGATAGTGTGTTCGATTAAACAAATATATGATAATACAATAGATTCCGCTTAATTGGGACACAGCATTATCAGGACCACTGGCTATTTGGGCCAAATCTCAAGGAACAGAAAGCGAATACAGTCAATTTTTTTTTGTGCCCCTTTTTCTAAGCGATTTTTATTTCCAAATCTTTAGCAAAGATGTCATGATTCGTCATAAATAGTTTAATACTTTCAAGCATCATTAATACGATTGATACATTTTCTCCCCTGAGTGATGTCACATAACATTAAATCATTTAACCATATTTAAAAATTCGTATAAAAGCTATAATATTTTTTATTCAAAAGGAGCTTTATTTCTTCTAATATATTGACAAAACGATAAAAAAAATCATAAAAATAAACACATAAAATATATGATGATGACAATCACATTCGTTAATTACTATTATAGTAAGATAAGATTAATTTCTAAGCGAAAATTTATTATTTTTACTATTTAGATATTTTTTTTATAAAATATTAACGCATAAAAAGAGGTTTGACTCTATAGGAATTAATAGTAATTTTCTTAGTTTATCTGCGACTCGATCGGAATTAAATCAATCGGATTGCGGAAAAATGTATCACCGGATTACAGCGTTATTTTCAGCAATTCTATAAAATGAATTCCTGCAGGAATATTTATTTTTAAGTTATAAATTAACGTAACATTTTTTGAGTAAAGTAAGTACTTAAAATTGTTTTTTCAAGATTTTTTCTCAGTAATTTTTGAATAATTATACATTATTTTCTAGTACCTTCATTTTCGCTAGCAAAATCAATGGTGAGATTTGCGGAAAATAATAAAAATAAAATGTGTTATTATTTTTGGAGCATAAAAGCGATAATTTTTTATGTAAAAATATAAAATATTTTTATTTTGACAATCGTTTTAAACTACTGACAGGATATTATTCTGATATATGTTTAGCACTTGACTTTCGTCTCAAGTTAATTTTTTTTGTAGCCATATTTGTAGTTGAAAACAGTAATTCATATGTCTGAGATGAATATTTTGTAGAATCGTTTGAGTTACGAATTCATATCGTGAGTCTACACTGAGCTCTTGCATTTTCCATGTGTTAGACTCCACCAGTGTCTCGAATCGAATCTTTAGCACATATAAGTGTGGTCCATGAGCATCATCTGTCATCCAGCCGAGTGCACCGGCTAATTGGAAGAGCATGGCCCAAACAACGCGGCTCTTGTCTCTGTAATTGATACAATATTTCAATTACACATGCTTCTTAGAGCATTATTTAAAGCGTAGGGTTCCAACACAATTATTGTAATGAGAACAAAAATTGCCTCGTGACTGGACCGGTGTTGTTCAACATTTCAAAAAAAAGAGCTGTTCTCCGGTAATGATACACTTATTAAATTCATTAAACGTAATCAAGAATAACATAAAAAGTGTGCACACAAAAAAATATGACACACGTGTGATATTAATATTTGTATTATATTGTGCCATGATTCGTTAATTTTCAATAAAAAAAATTTCATATTACGGTTACTGACATCTGTAATTATTGATATACTGAACTAATCTCGGTGATGCTTTAATATGTATCTATTAAAAATATTAGCATTGCTTCATAATACGATATATTTTAGACCCCGCGGGCCAAAAATGGATTATTCTAAGAATAAATATAGTTTTTCATGATATTATACTTCATAATTTTGGTCGATATTTAGGATTTTTTAATTATTCAATATGACGCGTAAATAAAAACATTTCAACTCGCACATCGTACCGGATGCGAGGAAGAAAAAAACAGCAGCGAATATTTTTGTTTTTATTATATTTTCCGCAGTTACAGACAATAAAGGACAATGATTATTTATAACATTTATTCATTAGACTTTTTTTAATCACCTAGGATTTATATTAAAAGAATTATTCGACAAAAATAAAATATTTGGGGTATCCATTGTACTCCATCGGCAGGGTTACATTAATTATTAAAATATATTATCAATATTAAATTCTGTACTATACATAGGATTCTCTTTTTGCACGGAGGATACTTTCGAAAGCCTACCGTGCAAAAAAAATAAAAACATAATAAAAATGTTACATTTTGCAACTCAAAAAGATGACATTTTTTTCACACAATTTTTTTATTAAACACGCGGCACACCTGTATTCGGCTCACGGCACACCGGTTGCGGAGCACTGCTATAGAAGACTAGACATCCCTACAAAATGTATTTTTAGGTTTTTTTGTGTATTTTTAAGTTGAGCGAAAACAATAAATCAAAAAATTATCTTATTCCCATATTTTATTATCTAGAAAGAGGCATTGTAGGAGAGATTATCGCACACGCTATAGAAAACCTCTACATAGAGGGTACGCTATAGGGGGTGTAATAATAAAACAGAAAATACGTGGGTTTTAATTTTAATTTTTATTTAATATTTATATTAACGACAGTAGTCAGTCGTATTTAGAGCTTTAATATTTTAACCCTTTAAATGATGAATTGTTTTATTACTATTTTATTTATTATTTATGTTAATATAATAAATCGTTATAATTATAAGGATTTTACTATTTTTTGTTGATCTTAAACCACCGCCAAGAATAATATACACGTTTTTATGGAATATTATTGATTATTGTTTTATTAATTTAAGAACATCTACACACAAAATAATGCCAAACGAACTACTAACCCTTTGCGGTCCTTAAAAAAAAATTCACCAGGTATGTAATTGTTTTGAGCATATCAAAATTATTTTTTTACCCATTTAGGTTTCGTTATCTGATAATACATTCTTGAACAATAATTCGTTTATAATGTTTTTTACACTTTTAGTTAACATGTTACTAAAGTATCGATTTAAACTCGACAGAACTCGAGAACGTCGAGTCAGGCTCGACATAAGAAGGCGACCTATATTTTTTTAACAATATTATTCGAATTTTTAGTTCTTTTACTTTATTCGTACCGTGTAAAAAAAAACATTTTCACTATTACATTTTCGCAGATGAAAACTGTTTCCTTCCGGAGTTTCGAGTTGAAACTATACCATGTCTGTAGTAAAAGTAATTTCTAAACCAGTGGGATTTTTCCATTTATTTAAATTATTCCAATTATTATTCTTTATCATGTTGCATTACACTTAAGTGTGTATTTTAATTTAAGTACAGTTTAAGCTCGCGGGCCGAAGTTTGTCGACACAGAGCGTTGACCACGCCTTCTAGCCCACGTGATATGGATTGACCAGCTTAAATGAAACAGAGTTATTTATATCGTGTTAATATAGTTGATAAGCGTTGCTTTTCATATTACGGTCGTAAAGTGGCAATGGTTTAATTGGATTGAGTATAGTCTCCGGATCGAGCACGCTCCGGCGCGCCGCATCCTCGTATCGGATTTCACCAGCACACCATCCACCAAAACAAAGTCTGGTTTGTGTTATAAAAAAGTTAACACCATTTGCTTATTTAACGGTCCCGCGGCTTATTTGTCCGGAATCGATACTTCAAAGGAGCTTTTGAACTGGGAACAGTGAGAGCCGCCTAGCCAAATAAACTTGCGCACTATTTGCGGGCCGTGATGAGCTTTTACAACATTTACTCGCATAGTGTACTCGACATTCGCGTTTATTCGACTTTTTATGTATATATGTGTGTATACATCAATACGAAATCGAATATTCGAAGAATTATGTAAAAACATGCACAATTTGTAACATTATAATTTTGGATAAACATTAAGAGGACCCGAAAGAAATCGCGTATTTCATAATCTGATGTTCGAGTGCGGTTTGTGCCCCTACACGGTTAAGAAAACACGTCTGTGATTTTTTTTTGATTTGAACTATTGTTTAGCATTACTTATGAGTAATAAAATCGAAAAGAGTACAATGTCGAAACCAGTAATTGACGAAGGGCAAATCAGACATTTTATGCTAATTTTTTACGATCAGGGCTTGAATGCCGGCAAAGCCACTGAAGGTATTAAATAAATTTAAAATGAAGTGCTGACATCACTTAGATATTAATTCAAAAGTTCATATCGGAAAATATAAATATAGAAGATGCACTAGAATCTGAACGACCTTCTAAATTTGACGATGACATGTCGAGATCACTGGTCTAGTCGGATCATCGATTGACCATCGAGGAATTATCTCAAATCTCTGAGGTCCTCTGTGCAGTCACATTTAAAACGCATCAGTAAAACAAATAGAATGAAAATTTGGATACGTACTCTCTGAAGATAACAAAAAAAAACCAGAGAAAAACATGCGATTCTTTATTGTTGACACAAAGAATTCAACCCTTTTTACACGTTCCCATTCCTAAGCTAAGGTTTAACACTCATAAAAGTACTTTTGTGCATTTGATGGGATGTAATTACTGTTACAAAAGAAATAATTCTTCACTACCATAATAGACGCCCTTAAAAAGCAAGAATAACCCAAAAAAAAACTTAGTTAAACTGGGAAGTTCTGCCACATCCTCCATATTCTCAGGACTTGCTTCTTCCGATTACTTTCTCTTCAGGTCCATGGAGCAGACTTTTAGAGTAAAACTTTTTCGAAATATAACTGGATTTGAAAAACAATGGAACGAGTATTTCAATTAACAACCATAGAGTTTTTTTCAAAAAGATGGGAAACAATTTCTAATAATGACGGATATTATTTTTTATATATTATAAAATAATATGTAACAGAAATATATTTTTTTGTTTTTACGTTTAATTAAATATTCAGAATGAATATAAAGTAAAACCCTGTTTTTACGTGCCCGGAATTCACGTTTTTCCGCTATTTGCGTTCTTTTTTTACAATCCCATTTTATTTTAGTACCCCGTTTCTAACCACGAACCTACGTTTTCCCTCTAATTGTTTTTTTTATCAGTCCCTTAAAAAACGTAAAAACGGGTTTTCACTGTACTTCAAAATTAATTAATCCATCCGTCACGTCGTCTTGAAAACAACCGTGTCGTCCGAAGGGGGTATCTCAGATACCCCAAGCATTTTAAGTCAAGATATTGATGAATTCTTTATCAATATCTTGACATTTTCTTATTCTAAGAATAAATTTATGATATGCATCAAAATTTGGTCGATATTTTGGATGTTTTAACTAGTATGACGCGTAAATCGCACCGGATGCGAGCGAGAAAAAATATTTTTGGTTATTAGATATCCCATATTAGGTACATCTAGATTAAATTAACATAATTCAGGACGAATAGATTTGTATAGATAAAGAATTTTATTAATCCGATTCATAGAAAATTTTCAAGAAGTTTAGATGTAATATTTATATGATTTCCTTTTTGAAAGGCTATATTTAATTTATTAAAAAAAAACTATTATATATGTATTTTTTTATGATGATATACATACATAGAACCGTTACCGATCTGATAGTTTTTCGCTAGAGCAGCAGTGTCGCCATTGTTCGCCAGAACAGGAAAGGAAAGCTCGTCGGAACAATGACGTTCACGGTTCTGAAGAACACTCCACAGATATTGCTTCAATATTAATCAATATTTCAAAAACACGAGACAATGGAAAATTTTTCCATCAAAGGGCATTGTGTTTTCGGTCATAAAAAATTGCGGCCAATCAACCGCGATGAAAATTAAAATTTCAAAAAACACATCAGCTGCTTTTCACAGTAAGGAATTTGTTAATGATTCGTCTGCGTAGCAATTTAATTTTTTTACGACTGAAGCGGATGTGTTTTTTTAATACAGGCATATCATTTATTTAGGCAATTATCGGTGGAAAAAATTTGCCATGAGAAAATTTTAAATATTTAATTTAAATCATAAAAATGTGTGTTATTTCGTTGCGCGCGATAATATTTTTTAATTATTTAAATAACATTGATACGTTATTGTGACAACCCTGAAGTATGTTCTGCTTGTTTCACCTCCGCCTCCCCGGTGCAGCCGAGGGCGGATGAAGGCCCTAGACACGCGCTGAAGAGGTCCAATAAGCTGAACGTGCCAAACCGCGACTTTGTTCACAATCAGGGTCGAGGGCTTCGAAAGCTCTCCAGCGATGGTATCTGCATCGGCCTCTATATCCAGAACGACATCTATACCCTAGAATTATAGAATTATGATTGGGTGACAGAGAGCACGCTCGTTATGGGATTAAATGATAAGCGACGTCATTTACATTAAAATTAAATGAATGACTTTTAAATATTATTTAATAATAATACATATTAACAAAATTAATTATATGCAAACTCATAAAATAAAAATGTTTAAAACATTTTTTATTTTTAGTCATAGCGACATTGTTTACCTGTTAAACTGGTAAACCTTCTATAACATGGTATTCTAGTACACGGTTTCGGTCTAACACCCAAAAATCTAGAATATTTTTTTTAATGCAGATCCATCCACTGAAAAAAGCGGAAAAAACTCTGTTTTCGTACCAGAAAATCTACAACGAGCTCTTTTAAGGAATAGAAAGCAAGCTAAAATTACGGACTTTTTATAGAGGACAGAATACGCAAATGATGATGATTAACTGAGGGTGAGGTTGACGTCATTCAATCGAAAAAACGTTTTCGTTTTATTGTATCGAGCAGTGATGAGGAAGAAAATTATGTATTTGTTTTTAATAGGTTTTTGGAACATAAAGCTTCTCTAATCTGATATTAATTTAAATCTTCAATTAAATATAAAACATTATTTTTAAATTAAAAAAAATGGTTTATTATATTTTTAGGCCTATTGGACCTATTCGTCTGACCAACAGAGTGGAAAACGTCAAGGGTCTATCTCAGATGTTATTTCAACTGTATTCGCATCATTGGATATTTTTTAAATCTGCTATTACATCACAAAAACAGGGTTTCGAATCGTTAGATTTTGTGAATTTCGTTCCGGTTTAAAAAAATATTTTTTTTGCCTTTTGTTCAACTCCAAGTGATTATTTTTAAAAGCAAAAATCGTTTTTATCGTCCGAATGAAAAACCGGTGCTGAACCGAAAAGAAATAATGGTTTATTATAAAGTCTTAATACAAATAAAAACATTTTTTTTAAATAATCACTCGGAGTTGAATTAAATAATACAAAACCGTTATTTTTCCGGACCAAAAACTAAAGCGAAATGACAACCGAACCGAAAAGTAACGGTTCGAAGCCCCACATAAAAGTCCATATGTTATTATATGTGTTTTATATTTTTTAAAATAAAATTTTTCTTCACCATTCAATAATAGTTAATTATGACTTTAGATTTTATTGTATTGTTTTTATATGATTAGATACTCATAATAATAGTTTTTGAATGTCTTATTTATAATCGTGTTTTTTTGAGCAGAATATAGCTTATTTAATTAACAATGCTTAAATAATAAGCTTAAAAATTCCTTTGTATAAATATAGTAATGCTACCATACGCAATGGGTTCGTTTCTTTATAAATATATACCACTTAATTAGAAGCTGCATAAAATGAGACATATAAAGCACGAGAAAGGATCGTGCATTCTATGGTCTTCTCCAAGAGCGCGCCGTCCATATGGCCAGATTGTGCGGCGCACACAGGTCTCAGACACGGTCGGCATGTTTATAAATTGAATTAAAAAAAACGAGTCTTATATAACACGATTTCCATAGCACGTAATTTTCTAGGAACCTATGCATATAGGAGAGTTTCTTGTATTGAAATATTCGCAAATACGCTTTGAATCTCAGGACTTTAGTTTCAGTTTATTTTTAAGCACTTCATTAAACTCTCTAGATAACCCCAACGGTTTAATCTGCAGATTACCACTCGAGTTGCCACAAATAATTGGCCGTTGTCGCGACCACGGTATTTACCGCGTGCCCGCTAACCGGCGGCACGTGCCCGGACGGCACGCCACGTGCCCGCGAACGTGCCCGAGTGCTCTCCCGCTCCTCCGCCATATGCAACTGTCAACTGTGTGCATTTTGTCGCTCGATTATTTTTTTGGTCGAGTGTTTTCGCACACGTTCTACAGCACTATCTAGATTCAGCGCCGAGTGGTTGTCGCCGAGCCGTTGTCGCCGTTTGACGTGGACAAGGGCGCGAATCTGATTTTTAGGGCTAAACGTTTTCGTATGGGGGATTAGGGTAAATAGCGTCACGTGTGCCATTGTCGACGACTTTTTTTCCGGGTAAATGAGACGGATTTTCGCGGAATTTTCCCAAATTGGCGTCTTGTCGCAATTAGACGCAGACAGCCTGCAGATATTGCCAAATATTGACATGGCGTGTCTGCTTTCTCCCGGCTCCATGGCTCGCTGGCTGGATAGCATTCAACCCAAATAGGCAACAAATAAACACATGGCGGACGTCAACATTATTTCGCACGGATCGTGTTTTCGCCCAAATTGAATCAATTAAAGTTCTCTCTTTGCACAAAACAATACCGCAGCTGGCGGAGATCGCTAACGCGCCATTACCCACGTACGGGGCGTGTACAGGGTGATCCAAGGCAAACTTCGCTTGTTTAAATCAAAATATATTTAAAAAATGATATAATATACATTTTTTGTGTAATTCGAAATAAAAATATATTTTTTAACAATTTCTTCTCATTGATTTTATAAATTTTCAATTTCTTTATAAAAAAATTGTGGTTTTTTGTTAAAATATTGCATCTTCTTAATATTTCTGAGTATTTTACTTTAAAATGAGTTCTTTATTGATCAAAAAAGATGATAGTCAAATAAAATAAGACTTGGTGAATACATATGGTATGCTTTTAAAATTAAAATAAAACTATAGGTACTTGAATATTTTTATATTATTAGGCAGTATTTGAAGGGTTCTACTTAAATATTGTTCATAAAATAATTGATAAGAGCTTAGCAGTTATATGGAAACGAGACGAGCGAAGAAGTCAATATGGAAAAAATAATGGTGATTGGAAAAGTTGAAGAGAAGAAGAAGAAAAGAAATAAACTTGCCAAATTGATCTGATTAGATCGCGCGAGTATATGGAACTAGTCTCTTATCGGACTGCTGAATCCAGTAGCTTGGTGAACGAGAACTGAAAGACAGTTCCTTTGAAGACCTCAGTCCTCTATCTACATATTCAAGAAAAATATTGTACTGTAATCCTGTGACTCTTGGTTTTTATCGTTCGTTTGTGTGAATCTTAGTATTCTTTTTCTTGTGTTTTGGTTATCTATTAAGAATACAGCCAATTCTCGACTCAAAAAAAAGTCAAATATTCCTTGAAATACTACAAAATACAAATACGAAGATGCAGTCGATTGCCTCATCTATAATTATTTTTGGAAAAAAATAATAGCAAAAAGAAAACATAAGCAGTGGTTTATTATCTCTAAATACCATGGCATGGATCACTTTTGCCCGAGTAATTGCCGGAACTGAGAAAGATCAGATTTTGAAAATGATGTTGAGGAATCCACAAACCAAAACTTGATCGATACTTAGGAAGTACGAGTTACAGAAAATATATAAATATAAAGTCGATAGAATTCGAAGAAATAACAAATAAATAAGCTAAAAGATATGGCTACAGCCCAAATCAGCGATGGAAAAAAAATAAAAATATGCACTCGGACACTGATAGATCCATAAAGGTACGCCTCCTTATTCCGGAAGCACTTGTCTGTTACTTTGAAATTTATAAGGAAAAGAAACAATAAGCTATATAAACTAACCTGGGTATATTTAAAACAAATCACTGAAATCGCTGAAAAATAGGAGTCACCAATGGATCACTGATGATCAAAATACTCCAGAATTAACGAGCTACATACTTTCTTTTTTTTATACGACTTATAACTATTTCAACTTACGACAAAGTCTGCGGAAAGGAACTCTTGTCATAAGTCGAGAACTGACTGTAAAGTCGTAACCCCACTTACTTAAAATTCGTCGGTCTTTTCTGTACTTTTGACGTCTTTCGAAAATAATTTAAATAATCACTATATATTTTACGAAGCATATCTATATTAACCTTTTCCACTCCGTGGCCCAGACGTATTGATCCAAAAGATTTTTTAGCAAACAACTTGATCCAAGTATATTTTTACTTATTTAAAAAAATAATGTATTTTCTTTAATCGGATCTCAGATCAAACCCTATTAATTTTCCGCAATGAATATCTCTTTTAATAAATTTGTAATTAAAAAATTATTAAGAGTAACTCATAGATTCGACTAAAGTACAGTTCTTGGCTTAGATAAATATATCATCAGGAATGATTATATTTCAAATTGTCTGTCATATTAATGTTAAAAAACGTAATTGTAAAAACAATAATAAAATGAATAATATTAAATATATACATTATAATCAGATTATTTATTATTCAAAAGAGAATTAGTATTAAAAATATTTTTTATACTAAATGCAAATAATATTAGCGATATGCAGTATAATTAATCGACGTAACGTTGGGCGCGGTCAATGCTTAGTTGGATGACCTCGCAAAATCAGATCTCGGTTTGCAGCCGAAATGGTCTTGGTTTTTTTAAACTATTTTTTTTGTAAGCAAGAGCATCGGTGGCTCACGTTGCAGCTTGATTAGGCAGTCATTGGATCGTGAAGCAGTTTCTTTAGCTGCGCAAACAGCTCGAGGCCCAACAATGAGAACCGGCGGGGAACTCCTGTGCGGGGCGGAGCGGGGGTTGGTTCACACGGGAGTCGGAACTCTTTGTCGAGTGTCACTCACTCGACTGGCTCGACGATTGACTCCAATTTTGGCCATCAACTCCACCCCGACTCGGCGAATCTTTGAATGACACGACACTCGAGAAAAAAATGTCAAGAGCTTGCGACGTGTTGAGCAATATTTGCCGATTCTTTCGCATGACAAGTGCCAACACATATTTTTTTAACAATATCATCATTTTTTTTTCTTTTTGGATTTTGTAACTAGATTTAAATTTAGTATATTTTTTTAAAAATCCATCAATCACGGATAATAATTCGTAGCTTGTGGCGCGCGTTGCGAATGGCACCGCTGGCACTAATAACAACATAAAGTGATAATAACCCTTCTCTATTGAGCTTTTGTGCCGGTGCTTGGCCCGACGATGAGGGGTAGTCGCCCCTAGTTCAGGGCACCTCTTCATTAGGGAGACATAGCCCTTCACTCCGTAACGGAAACTGTGAGGCACCGCAAAACGGATACTAAGTGCCACGATTTCCGGAAATCTCCACCGACACCGAATCCTCAGATTCATCAGATACCTATTTGATTTAATAATTAATTAATTACTAAGTAAAATGTCAAAAATTACAAATTCATGAATGAATCAGTAAAAAATATGATTAAATTATTTTCGATAAAATTATAACAACATTGCCCCGTGATTTTTCGAAGCACAAAAAATCGATGAATAGTAGAAAACGATCTATCGGGGAATCTCTTATTTCGTCATCTGGATTATGTCTGACAATAATTAGATCACAATTATTTCTGTGATAACATATTTAATATACCTCTGAATCGACTTATTTTATGTTAAAAAATGAGAAATGTTCGATAAAAACCATTGCTTCGAACTGCAAATGAACCGAAACAAAAAACCGGATAACATTATTATTTTGATCGGAACAAAAACCGGATCTGAACCGAAAAAAAAATCACAACACAATTTTATACACACGTCACATTTTGAAATTGAATCCGAATAAAAAAGCCATGAAACTAATTTTAGGAAAAAAACTGTACTCAAGACAAGTGTCATCTCAAACTATTAAAAGTAAACGAATTCCATTTTATAGAAAAGTAATTTTCAATTGCAATTAATTTGCGAATGATAGACGACTAAGAGGATTTTTTAAGAGGTAAAGAATTAGCACTGGCGACACAGATTCTCTATTATAATAGACGTGAAGATAAAACATTTATTTAGTAATTTTAATCATATTAAAAGTTCAGACAAAAAATATATTGTAGATTTTTGGGAAGAGAATAAAATTATTTATAAAAAAATTCAATGCTGGTTAAAAAGGCTCCAGCGACACAATAACTTTCACTGGCTTATTCCACGAGACAATAGAAATAATTTAACTGAAAATATTTTATAATTAGAGGTAGCTTTCATATTTTTTAATTGTATAAATATTCACAAGGATTCTACATACTTTGACCTTGAATATTATCAAAAAATATATATTTTTAGTTAATTGTAATTATTACTATTTATATTACTGTATCAATTAATTTATTATGTCAATTACAAAAGGAAAAATATAATGTTCTAAATTATGGTAGAAAATATTCAATTAAAAAAAATAATCAATCGGATCTGAACCGAAATAAATCGTTATTTTATCCGGAAAGAAAAGCGGAAGCGAACCCATAATTTTTTTTTAATTTAACCGCAACCAAAAAAACAACGGTTTGAAGTCATGACCAAAACTCACAATCGAGGTGAAATACGTCAATGGACTATTATTTTAAGGCGATGGATCGAGGAAAACAATAAACGATTAACACAAGAACAATGGATTATGGTTCCAATATATTATTTATATTAATTGTCAGATATTTTAAGTCCCGAATAATGTCAGAAACATTATTATAAAAAATAGAATGCAAGCAAAACAAGATATTTAGAAGCGTTTTTAATTTTTATTTATATTTTACTATATAAAATAACGATAGATCGGATTTCCACCGAATGCAAAACGAATGCTGTTCGAATGATTCGCTTCCTTTTGTCCTGAATGTATTTGGTCGGTTAGTCTTATAAAAACATGTGGCCAAATATTGTTATTCGGATTTAGCCCCGGGGGCGAGATTATGTCCCGCTAAATAACCACCCCATCCCCGAAAGGGTTGATGTGCATCGTGTCGTATTGTTATTATTTTTATATACATATTCACTCCAATGTTTTCAATAATAACTGTGTTATTTCAATAAATATAAATGTATTTTCATATCGAGAACGGGGAGTGCGATTCCCATGAAACATCTCGTCCGGAAGCGAACGGAAGATCTCTCGATTTTTCTTTCAATTACATGCATACAATGAACACTTCAATACGATTTCAGGTGTGAAAATATAATAAAACGTCTGTTAGCGTAATGCGAATTTCAGAATAAACGATCAGCCAAGGCCGGTTTAATTAAATGGCTTCCGTCAACATTCCGGCGAGTCATGTTCCTGTTGTTTCGAGGCGCGTTAATGAATCAGCAATGCATTTGTAGGGTTTGATTGTTGATTTGTTTGCTTAAACATCTAGCGAAGTAAAAAGAAGATTGACACTGAAGCAAGATAAACAAGTCTATCGGAGGGGGACTGGATCCGCTGACAGCAGACTGTTGGTTCAGATGATTGACGTACTTGAATCCGGGAAAAATTCATGAAAATATTCATATATATTTTTGTTAATAAATAAAGTATAGACACTTGCATTTTTTACGTAAAAATTATGAAGAGATCTCAAATCGTTGATTGTATTGATTTTAAAATAATGCAATTTATTATGCACGATCTACCATCGTGCATTCTATGATCTCGTTTTATGCACTTTCAAATTACACGGTATATTTTCAAAGGAACGAATCAAATATTGATATAAAATAATTTAATTTCTGACGCTCTTTATCCCCCAGTTTCTATATTTATATATTTATAGATTTGTTGTAATTTAGAATGTAGCATTTTACAGACCTTAAATTAATTTAAAACAAATAAATATATAAAAAAACGTTATTTAATTTTGTTTTGTATACATTAAATATATAACATTAAGTATATTACATTAAATACAATCAAATCTATAGTTCACTATTATTTAAGAGTGAAGTAACATTTTTATTTAAAAAAATATAAAATACACATAATAGAATTTTTAAGATATAGAAGTGTCCAATAATGAAATAATATCCGAGATAGACGAATAATCTTTTCCAATCTATGTGGCAGACCTATAAAATACCGTGTTACGGGAAACCGTGTTATATCTTAGACTCAAATCCAGTATAAAAAGGGACGGGGCACAGTGAGGTAAATCATAAATTATTATGCCAAAAATCTGTAACTTCTTATGAAACTTAGAATGAATATAGGTGAAGAAAAAAATTTACAATTATGCCATGTTATTCTGTATAATTTTGTATATTCAACTTCCAGCTTTATTATTATTTTAACTAACTAATTATTATTAATAACTTTATTTTTTAACTAAAAAATAATTTTTCTATATATTCCAGACAAAAAAATAGAATATTTCATGATATATAAAAAAAGTTGTTTATTATTCTAAGACTTTCTTCTTCGTTCTTTTTTTGAATGCCAAATTTCTCTGAGTTGGCATAATTATTTTTCTGGACGAACCATGCTAACATTTAAAAATGCAGCCGAAGTAAAAATTTTAGTTAATCAATTTTTTTTAAATTGTTGTTTTTTCAAAAATGAAAACTATAAATTTAATTGCGAACTTTTTCGATATTTTTGAAAATAGTTGATATACGCCGAACTCGGTTGTTTACACGGTATCCGCGTTTCACAAAAAATCGTGTAAAAAAAGTGTTTATTCAAACATTGGGACGCAATATCGGGCCAAATTTAATATATGAAAGATAATTGTTTCTGGGAATCGTGTTAGAACGAATAATTCGTGTAAAAATATATATACATTATTTTTTTTGGACCGAGTTATGTGTAATATGGCAAATATGATATTAATATGCATTTTTTGATAATGGTAAACTATACAATCTTATATTACCAAGAAATTAAACTATTAAGTCACATATTAAACTTTAATGTTTTATCTATTATTTGCATTTTTTTTTCTTAAATCTATAAAAAAAAATATGTAACCTTTCTATAGTACAGATAGATTCCTAGAAAATTACGTGCTATACGAAACCTAGGAAAATTACAAGTCTTCTTTAAGCCAATCCAATTCAAATTGAACATACACACTAATGTTAAATTTTAATTAATATATAGAATTATTTTCAATTTATTACCCCTGGATTTAATAATTTTCTTCCCCATTACTCCTCGCTGCTATTAAAAGTAAACGATTTTTCGGTTGAATGATATCATCTTCACTCTCTGAATTATTTGCATCGTTTACCTCTTCGACCCTCTTTAAAAATTAATATAATTTAATTTTGATTTATTTGGTATTCATTGAAAGCTCGTTGTGATTCTCCTGGTTTCATTTCAATTCCAGACATTAAATAATACTAACTTTTTTTTTAAATATTCGTCATTTTTCAGCGGATGGTTCTGCATTCAAGATAAATGATTTTGTATTTTTTTTTGTGTTTACGTTTAAACCGTGTTATTGGATGCCGTGTTATAAAAAGTTTTCTGCAAATTTCTGATCGTGTTATAGCAAGACTGTGTAGTAGGATATCGTGTTATGTGAGGGTTAACTGTATTTATTTATGTTCAATTTAATTTTAATTCATCACTTATAAAACTGATTCATTTTTCTTATTTATTATATTTAAATAAATTCAATGGATAATGTTATAGAAAATCTCAGATTTAGATAAACAATTGAAGATGTGTTTTCAAAATGAATAAAAAATTGTCAAGTGAAAATAATCGCCACAAAATAAATAACATATTTACTTTCAATAGTAGAAAAAAGCTCTGATGTTTTGGATATTTAGTCAAAAACTATCATTCATGATACTGAATTCGCACAACACGGTATTTTTTATAAACCTAGCGATCATTTTATATCTAATTATTTTTTTACGATATAAAAACTCAATTAAAATGCACTAATGACACAATTATGCCAGTCATATAATTAATGTTCTTTGACATCTCTAATTGACATTGTAAAAATCATCTAAATATACAACAGCATCATTTTCGTGTCATATATCAGTTATATCATACATTTTCAATATTTATTTAGCGTCAGTGTCACGTTGGACAAACATTAGTAATTATTTTTAAACTCGTTAAAAACGTGAAAAAGTGCATTAAATAAACATAGTGTGCACACATTATGTCAGATTTGACATTGACTATTATGATTTCGTGACATTCTGGACGACTCGAATTTGTAGAAAATAAGCATAGATATTTAAACTTGAAACATTATGCTTTTTTATATGCGTTGGCCACAACAAAGGATTAATTGGTCGAATTTATAAAGCTCACGCACAATGGCCGAAATCCGCTGTCAACCGATTCGGGGATAACATATTATTTAGGCGCAAGAACACAACGGGGTTGGGGCCCCATTGAAAAGTCAACTTAACCCTTTCGCGACTGTATACTATTTTTTTTATCGTGCGCGTCCATTGTGAGCGGGTTTTATTCATTAGACATTTCACGCTGCGATACAAACGTGTCAACTAAACATTAAAAACAGAATTCATTGTCGGATGGCTCGATACAAATACGAACCCGACTGTGACATACATCAGGCACCCGATATCAGATCCATTGTCCCATCATCGAACTGTGTTCAAAAAGAAGAGTGGCCGACGCACGACTTTGAACGTGAATCGATAGGAAATCAGTATTGTATAAAATATGTATGGCTCAGAAATATTTTTCTTTTTTTCATTAAAATTAATAGAGAAAACGCAACTTCACAAGCAATGTCAAATCTGTATAAATACATACATATGTACGTTTATTTTAAAGCCTCAATGAATTATAACGTTTTTTTATATTCGATACTATATTTTACATATTAATAATTGGCACAGTATTTTTTTAAAAATAATTTATTGAATCTCTCCAAGTGAAACCGCATAAAAAAGACACCGCGGATATCGAAGTATCGTTATGTTATTATTTTACGGGATCTTTTTATATTAAAAATCAGCAATTTGGGAATATAATTAAACGTCATCGAGCGAGCCATCCATATGCCCAGATTGTGCGGCGCACACAGACACCGGAAGATTAAGTGCGCAATAGTAAAATATTTAATATTAATTCATTAAACATTAACTTAACCGATCCTTCACGACCGCTTTAAATCATAGGGTATATTTTGTATGAAATGAATGTATGGAAATAGACCCCAAAAATTTATTTATTTGTGAAACGTATCCACCGTGTAAACAAAGAGTTCGGTGTATATTATCTATTTTCAAAAATATTTCAAAAGTTTTCAATTATATTTATATTTTTCATTTTTGAAAAAGCTTTGTGAGTATATTTGATTAACCAAAATGTTGACTTTCGCTGGATTTTTAAATATTAGCACGGTTGGTCCGGAAATGTAATTATGCCAACTCAGTGAAATTGGTATGTTAATGCACTTTTAATAGTAATTGCACTTTTAATCACGCTAGGTCAAAAAAAGCGAGCGACATATTTTTTTTACAATTTTAAATTGCACATTAATGTTATATATACCACAATAAAGCGTATCCTATCTTTTTTAAATAATAAATTCATTATTTTAGAATTTAGTCATTTTGAATGTTTTTAAACATTATTTAAAAATTTCATAATTTTAGCTTAATTAGAAAAAAAGTTGATAAATTTCTCGACAATACCTTGACGTTTTATAAAAATGGTTTATTCTATGAAAAAAATAGTTATTCATGATATAAATTAGTAGAAAAATCCAAAATAGGATTTATTTTATTTTTTATTAAAAGAGTTATTCGAGAAAAATTTGGGGTTCCAAACAGACTGCTTCGGCACGGCTAGGTTAAACGTAATCTGGATGAGTCACTGTGATCAGAATGAATAAAAAATATTTCAATGATTATTATAGTCAGCCCTCCTATAGCGTTTCCTCTAAATCGCTGCTTTTTACAAAATTCCTTGTCAACCAAAGAGCATTGACCTTTATTTCGCTCGGCAATGAATTATAGATTTACGAAATATCTAAATTGTCCTTAAAAATGTTAGAATTTTGTAGAAAACAGCGATTTACAGGAAACGTTATAGGAGGGTTGACAGTATTAATTATTTGGAAATCTGTGTATTTGGGTTTTTTGCACGGATTTTTTTTTAATTTATAAAATTATTTTTTCGTGATTTAATTTAAAACGCTTATTTTCGGATGAATTTAGAGCCTTGCGATTAAATTACATATAACAAATTGAAGATCCTATTATTGTTTTAATTATTTGTAAATAATAATTGGTTTATGTAAAAATTCTCTAGAAATATATTTTGTATCTACATATATATATGTTTTTTATGAAAATAGTGCATTTATAAGTTTCACGATTTGACAGTGTATTATTCCAACAGGGTGGCGAATGCAGGGGCGTGTTTGACCCCCCGGGGGTCCTTTTTCGCGCGTGTTTTTAAAACGATTGAGTCAATTACAGTCCGCACAACAACGAGTCCTTTCAACGAAAATATTATATTCGGTTGTTTGCTACAATAGACAACATTCAGTACCGAGTTTGAGATAGACTCTCGTCTCGTTATACATGTATATACGGCTGCAGTGTTCAAAGGCGGATTTGATATATTAATATACGTATATAAATGCAAATGTATATATGTATTTATTAAAATAATAAAGATATATAAATCCCATCGTTTTGTGTAAAATATTACTTTTATATATTTATTAAAATGTAATTAAAATTGATATCACCTGGATTGTTTTGTTTTGTTTTACATTTTATTCAAAGCTCTTACAAAACTGGTATTCTCCTATAAGCGTTTATATCATCCCCTCCGCGTGTCCGATCACGGCCGCGGTCACGCCTACCGATCCGCGATTGGCTTTGATCCGCTGTGGGCGTGGTTTAATATCAAACCGCCCTTACATATGTCAGATATGCGTATACTCGGCTCGACCGCTTGTAAATCAGCCGTTTTATGTCATTCGTGCTTATTGTGCGTATGTTTGAGAATTTCCGAAAATAATTGTGAAGTGCATGTTAAAAATGTCTCGCGATGATTCGATCGATGACGCCCGCCCAATGAGATCATCTGTTTGTTTGTTTGCCGATGAAACATATTGTCACGTATATGAACCTCGAATTGCTGGAGTCAAATGAATTAGAGGTCCTCCTACGCGTCCAGGAGACCACTTGATTCTCGGACAATTAGCCTATTGTTGGCCAAGTTAACCGCGTAACCTTTGCGTTGGCATCCGATCATGCGACCATATATTCGTCAAGGATATTGACGACTGTCGGCGGGATCAGCGGGAGCACATCCGCCAAGGTCGCCGTGTCTCGTGTGCTTTTCCGAATTTCGCAATGATTGATTCTCCGCATCTCGATATTCATACATCATTCGCATGACAACGCGCACGTCCGAGGAGTTAGTAGATTCCGGGGGTCGTAAACATGTTACGCTTGTTGACTTTTGGCAAAGATCAAAGAGATCCGGCCGTTGGTTACAGTTTATTTTTCGTGTAGCAGGGAACGCGCCGCAATCTAGTTATTGGCCACCGATTTCAAAGAGAACATCTCAACATTTCATAAAATCTGCGCGTTTAAGGATACATTGAGCATTGTTAAAAATAAACTTCATTCTAGTATTAAAAATAGACTAGATAATTAACAGTATTTATTTCTAAAATATGCACACATGATCTTACATAAATTACACTGTCTGTATTCATAATATATATATAGTGACTTTTTAAAAAAAAATGTTAAATTAAGTTTTATGAACAATTTTACTCAAAAACTTAAAAAGTATTCAAGTCCACTCTATAAGATACCGAGAATCCAATCCACTAGGGGTGTAAAATCTTTGCATATAGTTAAACAAATCTCTGTTGTTTTCAGAAAACATTTAACTATTAATTGCAAACGTATTCCTATAATATCTTAAAAATCTATCATAAAAACTTACAATAAATTTTGAATCTTTAAATAATTTTAATTTCTTATTTCATCCATTCTTTTATAAATTTTATAATAAAAAAAATATATTAAATAGTCTATTTGTGGATTATCAATGCTTTCTTACTTAAGTTGCTCTTCATTTACTGCAATTATTTTGTCTGAAACCAATTTCTATGTAAAACCTCAAAAATAGTAGAATTCTATTGATTGAAGCAAGTATACTTTTTATAATTTTATCAGACGATAAATAAAATACTGAAATTGATTGCTGTCTTGACTTATCAAAGATCTAGATTATTCAAAAATACTCCTGCTATTTTTTGCTAGAAATAATGCAAGTTGAGATTGCACAAACTTTCAAAATTAAAGAAAGGAATAAAATATTCAATTAGAAAACATTAACGAACGGAATTAATTAAGTTTGGGTAAAACAAATCGATTTACTATAGTAAGTAGTTGAAAAATAGGAAAGCATCTATCAGGGAATGTTTCTAAGAGCGTGGGTTTTCTAATATATTTTATATTGAAGCTTTCTTAGCATCAAACACTGTCAATAATACTTCATTTTTTAGTTGTCTTGATAGCATATACTTATTGAATCTAAGAGTGAATATAAAATTATCAGACTATACTATTTATTTTAATTTTCACTTCATCATATATCATGATTATTATAAAATATTATTATGCAAGGGTAGATTTACAAAATTTTAGTGAGCGTTCAAAAAAGTTAATAAATCTATTGATAATTATATACTTTTTTATATGCATTATATAAAGTGTAAGTGGGGAGGGGGTTTGTCTTCCTATTTACTTAACTCTTCTCTAGAGGTTCCGGCGTGACGAGTTACAGCTAGTTCATTGTGGTAAAGACCTTTCCAAAGGAGAGGCCTAGTAAGGAGAAAGAGGGAGCAAAAGTATAGAAACTTAATTGTTATCGGATTTCTTTAGGGTTTTCCTTCCCGGGCCATATTGGTTCTGCTGGTGGTAGAAATATAGATCAGCTGATATTATTGGTAGTGTGTTATTTTCATTGAAAAATTGTCAAAGTGGGAGTGGATTTTTAATCCACATCATCTAATTTGTATAGGTTGGTTTGGTATTGCAGTCGCTTTTGATTGGTTTGGATTGTTAACAAAAAGTAAAGACCATTACTTGTTTTGTTACGTGGTTAATCAACGGGATCTCAGTTGCGCACTTGTAACTTATAATCAGTTGTTAGGGTTTTCCTTCCCTAGAAATAATAGTATTACTGATAAGAAAAATTATGGCGCGATATATTCATTTACTTATATCATCATCATCATTTGCCAGCCACGAGACATTTATTCGTTGAGTGTATGGAGGACTCACAATGGCGTGAGGACTCCCCTTTTAATTCATTCCGAGGTGTCTTGGTATGTGATTTTTATAAAGAGTTCTTAACTTTAAATAAATAAATAATTTTACAAAATATATTTATAACAATTATTCTGAATATTTACATCCATTGGTGACTTCTGCGATTGTTCAACGATTCTAATGATGTGGTTTGTGTTTCTTATAAACGTAACCAGGTTATGTTGTATAGTTATTGTTTCTTTCTTTATAAATTTCATATTGATAGTGTTAGTTAAATGAGGTGGGGTATCTTTGAAGAGCTATCGGTAATCTGAGTCCATATTTTCAATTTTTTTACTCCTATAATGGATCTCGTCAAAAGTTACGGCCACGTTGTTTAGCACATTTTTTGGTAGTTCTTCAGGTTTATCAATTATTTTAAAAATTCTTAAGTCGTACTTTCTTAATCTCAATAAAGTCTTGGTTTATGTGTTCTTCAACATAATTTTCCAATAGTTGAATTACGTCTTCATTGTTAGCTTCCATAGAGCTCTTTAACACTTCCTTTAATTGTCTGGGCAAAAGTGATTCAAAAGTAATGCATTTTGAATTTAGTAATACTTTATTACATATAGTAGCACTTATATGTTTAGATGGGTTTCCTAGATGGGAGAAGTGTCAAGAATGAATTCAAAAATAATTATAGATTGTAATCAAAGATGACGCAAATGACTGCATCATCGTATTTGTACCATATTTTGATGCACGCAAGGAATATGTTACATAAAAACTGAAAAAAAAACGAATTTTTCTTTCTGTCGTTTATGGCATAACAGAAATATTCCAAAGCGCCATTTTAATATTACTTCAGTTGGATTGAAACTTATATTATTTGCTTTTAGTTATTAATGAAGGATAGATAAATTAATTAAATATTAATAAATTTTAGTTATTAACGAAGGAGAGATAAAAAGGCAATAAATTAATTAATTCCAAAGCGCCAAACTAACTACATAAATATTTTTATGAAACATGCGGAGGTAATGGGTCTCTTCCTCTTACATACCTCATGGTCAGTGTCATATAGAATTACCTGAATTCATAGTTTTTGTCGGACACCTATCCGAGTACTAAGTTAAAAATAATATGCATGTTACCTACAGACCATAACACTGGTATATTTATTTATTTTCATAAAGGCAATACGCGATTGGCATTACCGAATAACGCAGGTCGCCAATCACGCATAAACACATAATAGAAACACGTGAAAAAAATATATCTACATATTCGGCCAAGTCGTTGAGCAGAGTAATAGCTCTGGTTACCGGAGAGTTTCTGAGAGCACCTGTCCTCCATTTGGCAGAATAAAGAGCACACGCGAACGAGCTCGATGGTAGTGAGGTGGCACCCATAAGGACAACTCGCACAGTACAAGGAGGTTATGTACTACGCCAACCAGCAGCTTGAAGAAGTGCTGTGTCAAATAATTCGACCTTCTTTTCTCGAGGGTTACATACCCCAGGCAGCCCTGTACCCATGCGCTGTGGTATAAACTTGGGTAGAATCGAAACTCCCTCATGTAGAGATGTCTAAGAAAATTGTTCTGTATTTTCTTTAATCTGTGGGAATTCGAGGCGTCATAAGAGTCAAGTGTAGTCGCGTGTCGGTATTTGACGTGGCGACGATGGCGGTTGGCACAATCAAGGTTTGATAGATTCTACGGAGCTTTGAGGCCGCTATCCAGGCCAATTCGGTGACGTGTGTGCTACAGGAGGTGCCCCGTAGCATCCGATCAGACCGTAAATTAAATACGAATTGGCCCTAGCCTCGTCTAATTATTGTTGTTACAATCCGCGTGTTGACAGCCCGGTCTCAAGACGGAAGACGACCGTCACAGTCCTGGGATCAGAGTTGGGACGAACGTGTCTCTGCTGAAGATCGCGTAGTATCCTCCAGGTGGCAAAGACCTGCCTTAAGGATAGAGGGCTACTTATGTATGTATGTATGTATGTATAAGGCGCTCATATAGGAAGAACTACGTCAAAATCTCTTTGATATGCTTATATTCTTCGTAGTGGTTGGACAAAAAAAATCATGTAACTGGGTCACCGCCGAGGATGAAGATGTCGCGTCGTCACTTGCGGTCTCAACACCTTCGATATATACCACTCTCGGTATAGGCGTATCGAAAAATAATATTGCTATCCATCATCCGTGCGTCTAAAAGTTAATTGCCGAGCCGGACGAGGCGAGGCCGCCTTCGACACCGATTCGCACGGCAATGGCTCGGTTTTGCCGAGTGACGAGTTGCCCACTTAATTACCGGGCTGGCTCAGTTTTAATTATAATCAAATAATTAATATCTATTGATTTGGCCGGAGTCAGTTGTCAATCAAAGCAGCGGCGGTCCGGCAGTTGGCCGGCACCGGCGGCCCAGCCCGCTAACTGGCTTTTAATTAAGCCGCGGAATAAGTGAATAGACGGCCATTGATTGAAAGACGCGCATATATGAAATAATGGTTTATTTATGATATTTTAACGTAAAGTTTGCTATTAAACAGGCGTGTGGTATATGCCACGGTATATTTAGTGTAGTGCCGCATTGTTTGGGCGAGCGGCGCCGATCAAACGCCTCGGCGGCAAGAACGGTTCCAGGGCTCCTATTTACATGTGTGCCAATTATTCACAGACAAAAAATCACACTCCATGTGCCAAAAAACTGCAATATAACCCGTTTACTCTCTAAATTCCGGATATAATTAATGGACGCGCAAATATTGTACATCCGAATAATAATCAATAATTAATGACGGACTCAAATAATTGTTCGTTAATTCATTTTGGAAACATGGCTCTTTTTTTTTGTATTTTAATAATTTGACACGGATGAACCTTGCATGTGCCAGCTGTTGCAAAAAAATTGCAATCGCCCGATTGAACGAGTCTATCATATTAATAAATTGTTTATTGATAAGAAAGCTCTCTCGCCCGATAGAAATTCCGAGAAAGTGTATATTATTATTATAGGCGTAAGCAATAGTGAATCACGTGCTAATGTTTGAAGTCGGGCTGATGTATCGGGGAATCATTAAAATATTTTATTTTCTTCCGAATAAATTCTGAAGCGATGATGGAATCGTACCGCAAACGGAAACGTAACCTGAATCATTTGCAGAAATGATTAGATCGAATCAATGGTGTGTATTCAATCAATAACAAAAACACATTTTTACTGAGAATTCATTTTGAAGTTACATTATTTCGATTCTTTTTCATAATAACACTATTATTGCAATCGGGACCTATACTTCATATGTCAAGTTATGAATGTCAAAAAATGTCCAATAATTTTTTTTCGCATATTATTGGCGGTTATTAGATTTATAATAATAAAATATGGTTTTAAAGGATGCAAGATGCTTATTGGAATTGTAAGTGTCAAACTTCAAATGCAATACACAAAATAAGTCTACCTTGTGTGAAAAAGATTTCAGTATTTTTACAAGTTTTAATAAAAAAAAAGTGATATTATTTCTTTAGAAGTAGAAGAAAAAGTGATATTTATTTCTTTCTTTATTTCTCAGAAGTAAATAGAGGTACGAAAAAAATAGCTTCTGTGACCTCAGTTGTGTCTGGTGGCTCCAACACTAACCTTGCAGCACCTCAGAACAGTTGTTTTAGATAACCAGGATCCATGTTCAGTTTTAGTTTAAAAGATTTGTAAAAACGTATGTTTCTCAAAGATCGGGTAAAGATGGATCCTCAAAAAAAAGATGATGTTACAAACAGTGGTTGATGATACAAAAAATCCGTAGATGAGGTCGCACAGATGATGAATCTCTTCCAAAACATTGGACTGCACAAAAGAGGTGTAATAAAAAATCCCTATTGCCTAAGTTCCAGAAACAACCCCGATATAATTGAAAAACTTTAGGACTTTTAGAAACGCGTATATTTTTACTGAAGAAAGCCAATACTGCTAATTTATTTATAGTGGACGAGTATGGGTGTGAAGGCGTTCTGAATACCAATTAGAGGATATTTTTTTATAAAGCACTGTGAAATTTGGGGGAATAAGCAGCGGCGGCTCGTGTGTAAAATATTTGGGGGTGCTGCGGAAGATTAATCAATTCATGCGCGAATTATTTTTGACAAAACGTTAAAAAAAAATGTATTTTTTTGCTATATATAGTTATATTAATAACATAAAAATGTTTTTATATTTTTTTCAACCCTTTTCGGTTCATTTTTTGCATTTACGCAAAAAATCGTATTGCATGTAAAAGTCGTAAAATGCATTGAAAATCTATTATCAGGCTATAGAAAAATAAGAACGCAATTCAGACCGTAAAGCTGAAGTGATCCTTTCGCCAATTGACGGGAAGATACAATAATAAAACTGTGATTTATTTAAGCGCGCATCTGGCTTCACACGAATACGCGT
Source organism: Philopotamus ludificatus (assembly GCA_022495035.1). Classification (NCBI taxonomy): domain Eukaryota; kingdom Metazoa; phylum Arthropoda; class Insecta; order Trichoptera; family Philopotamidae; genus Philopotamus; species Philopotamus ludificatus. The sequence continues at coordinate 33,627 of JAGXCT010034146.1, forward strand.
GAGCGCGGAAATTGGAACGCTTCTGCTTGACGTGTATACGCGTCAACGCGCATTAAATGGTTAAAAATATAAAAAAAAAGTGTATTTCAAAAGCAATTCAGTATGGACAGCGCAGGACTTCTCCGAATCGCAGCGCAACACACCGCTTAGCGACGAGACCTCCCCACCCCGCTGCAGCCCCGCATCCATCCAATACAGAACGCTGATAGTGCTGACGAGCGGACAGTGGTCTTGCTCTACACCGAGCGGCGTAACACTAAATATAAATTTAATTTTTATTTACATAATACATAATCAAAAGAACCTATATACACTGCGGGGGGTGCTGCAGCTTCTCCTGCAGTATATATGAACGAGCCGCCCCTGAGAATAAGTGTGATGGTTTGGGGTGCAATTGGTCACGGCGGAAGATCAGATTTATTTTAAAGTCCGAAATATTTATTGCTGTTTTAGAAGACGAACTTATGCCGTTGTTTGACAAGATAATTGAAAAAAAAAATATCTAGTAAAACACAAAAAACACAGCAGTAAGAACAAGTTAAAGACGTTTTAACCTTAAAAATGGAGTAAAACCCCACAAGAGACCATAGTTCACTGGATAGATACCATACATAGCAGGGTTAAGCTACTTCTGAACTAGAAAGGCGGATTGACTAAATATGGATTAGAAAAAAAATATAAGAAATCTATTTGTGATATACTAGTGCTTGGAATATATAGGATATATCTTTATTTTTCTTTCTCTCTCTTCAATGGTGACAAAACATCGTCCTTTCGTACTTTTTTTATTATTTTAATTATTCTCAAAAACCCTTTATTCATCAATATAAATTTCATATTCATCAAAGTCCCCATAAGATACATCAGAGTTCATTCACACATTCTGTCTATTCCTCAATGTTGGAAGGACGTCAAACCTTTTTTGGTTTTTATCTTCGGAAATATTAAGAAGTACAGGAGAGCATCATATCGGTGTTGTTTTTGCCAAAAAAATATTTATTCAAGTATTTCATATCGCTACCAATGCCAAAATACGTCATAGAGAAGTTTCTTAATACAATATTAACTAATATGTGTCAATTGGAATTATAAAAACGATGAAATTGAAAAAGTCCAATTTATTTAGCAATGTTTATAATGCTGAGGTATCTCACAAGAGTTGTAGTACAACTAGGAGTAGTATTAACCCTTTCGCTTACTCAATAAAAAACACAATAATATAGAAAAATGTGTTTTATTATTGAAAAGTATAATTTTTCTCAATAAAATTTATAATTACAATAATAGATAGTTTTTTTTTATTTATTTTTTTGATATTAGTAATTATCTTAACCTTCAGCATAGTTTTATATCTGCCTTGATTTTTTGTATTGGAGAGCTGATGATAATTACACATGCTATGTTTATTAAAAAAAAAAAATAAAGAATCTCATGAAAAAATACTTATCATAATTATGTCATGTTTTTAATTATTATAAAGCATTAAAAAAATATCTAGCCTATTAAAATACGCAACGTAAAAAATATTCAAATACTTGAAAACATTTCATGTGAATAAATCGTGTATTCATTGGGGTTTAATGTCACACGTGTTGATTTTCCGCCGATTTCCCCCTCTTTACCCGGTACGTCATTTTCCGCCCATTAATTTTCTGGGATCCCATGGTACGGCATTCCGCCGGGATTAATCCCGTTAACCCAAAATAACTTTAAATATTTATAAAGCGGAACTTTGGAATAAATAAGAACGTGTCAACGTGACGGCTGAAGAATAAATCACAGCGGGACGCGCGATAAATCTGAGCGACTTAGTCTGAACCGACCTTAATCCGACCACATTTTTTTTTGGAAATTATTGTAAACCTTACCAGGAAACCGGGAACTGAACCGAAAACATTTTGTGTCCTTTATTTCCTTTAAAAAAGTGGTTCATTGTGCGCGTTGAATGGTGACAATGATCCGTGGGGAGATCTCGACTCTATTGTCGAGGGCGATCCGAATGGAAAAAGACATCGATTTGATATGAATGATTCATCCGTACATGAATATAACGTCGTTATTATGTCACGACTGTATGTTAATGCGTTTTTGATAGGACGGCTGTGCATTTTTTTCGGTTGAAAATTGGCCCCGCCCATTTCGATCGACGTCCGCGCACAAAATCGTCAGTATTTTTGTTACACAGTCGTGATATTTTAACAATGCTTGCGTTCATTAGTATGATTTATAGGTTCGTTAACGATAAATTATACTCCTCATGAAACAATGTACGGGGTTTTTATTGGCGCGCTATTCAATTAATACGAGAATGTTGAATATTTTTATGGGGCCGAAAAGCGGCCCGCGTTCATAAAATAATTTTATCGCACATTTTACTTGTGGACACAATAACGAAATCTTGAATCAAGATCCGGAGCGATCGGCTAGTGCTCGATTGTAAATCACGGCCATTTTATGGTCCGACGCGAAAGTTTCAGTAATGTCGAGTCATTAAATAATTATCGTGTTGGGGCAACTGCAGTTCAGGCGTATAAATAATCGGGTTCGCGTGCCGATTAATAAAAAAAATAGTTTTGAAGCTAATTCGTATCGTATTTTTTTATTGATTAATTATTAAACGATTTTTTTAGTTTGTTTATGAGTTGCATCTTGCAAGGTGACGATTTGTTTCAAGGGTACGTTTCTCTAATAAAACAGAATAATTGCCCGTAAAATATCTCGAGTTGATCCCGGGATTAGATGTGACGAGACGCATGCGGTGCTGTACCGATTTGTTTCACAGGATGCAGGGCTTTCAATTAAATATATGATATTTAAATAAATACAAATATATTTTTTTTTTATTTTTAAGGGATTATTATAATCAGGGGTGGCTCCAGACTTAAAAAACAGATGCATGATAAGCCCTTTTTTCAAAAAAAAATTTAACCGTAAATCTCAACCCTCAAAGTGTATGAAACACGGTTGAAAGAGCGTTCAAATTATGGAAACTTTAAAAGATTTTCATAAATTAGTTGATGCAAAATATAGTCAAAAAAACGTTGACGGTGTTATTTATTTCTCGAATCGAGTAGAAAATATAGACAAGCGGGGCATATACAGGCCTGCCCTCTCTTTACCTTCACTGACTGACAAACTACAACACTCGTTCGCGTCGGACCAACAGCTAAACTGCGGCTAGCGACCACGTGTTCAGGACGTATAGAAACCTGCCCCGAACAGACTTACGCAGCAAACAAAAGGCGACCTTGCAGTATGCAGTAATACGGAACTTTTTACTTTACAAGAATGCCCAAACATATACGAATAGAGTTCTGTTCGCATATTTCAGCTAAATATTATTTTTTATTAGGAGAAATGTGTGTGGGGCAGTGCTCCGGTTGCTCCTAAGGACGAGCCGCCCCCGACTATAATGCACTCTCTTTATATAGGTTTATTCATAATACAGACCTCCGAAATATCAAAGTCTATCTCACATTCGTTCCATAAAATCCACATCTCTTTTTATTTTTCTCTCGTCAAAAATTTTAAGTCAAAATGAAAATCATTAATTATTATTCTATAATTCCTCTCAATATAAATATCATAGATAATTCTTAGAATAAAAATAGTTATTCATATATGCTTTATAATATGGCTGATATTTTGGATTTTTACGCCTTCGGCGATGTCTCGCTGCAGACTGAGCTCTCGCATCACGTGTCACTCGTATGTTCACTCGCACTCGGCACGTCGCAACGGAAGCGAGCGAGAAAAAACATCGCGCCTATTGCCACTGAATATTGTTATTTTTTTCGCAATTGCAGACAATAATGTAGAATAAAAGCTTATTTATAATATTTATTCTTTAGACCTTTTTTGTAAATGCATCATAATTTAGTCGATATTTTGGATTTTTTTTACTAATCAATATGAAACATAAGTGACAAGCGAACTCGTCGACGCCCCACCGCAGACTGAGGACACGCCGCCGTCTCAGAGTTCTCGTCCTACGGTTGTTACTACCGGATACGAACGAAAAAAACATCGTCACAAACACCGTTCCGAATATTGTCGTTTTTTTCACAATTGCGATCAATAAAGGTCATTGATTATTTATAACATTTATTCTTTAGACTTTTTTTTAGATAAATACAAAAAGTTTGTGACATTTAGGATTTACATTAAAAGAGTTATTCGAGAAAAATTTGGCACAGCTAGGGTAATATTACTGAGATATTAAAACTCATTGAACATATGAAAATCAATATTTTATTTTTAGATAAGAGATTTAAAGTTAATTTTACTCTTGATATATATTTTGTTATTATTATATTTTTTAGCAGAATGTACACGTTTTAAATTGTTATTTGACAAATTTCGATTAATTTTTAAATAATGTGTTTTATGTGTAATAAAAAAAATATTATAAAATTAATCAAACTGGTGTTTTTGCAATATCCAATATATTTTAATTAAAATTGTTAATGTTAAGTATTAGTGATTTAATTTGTGGTAGCCCTCCACAATTTGTATCGTGTAGAAGTGAGCCGGGGAATGATCTTGTATTACGCAAATAAACGTAAATCTGTGTCAAGTTTCCTAGTCCGGAACATATGTTGGGATTTAACCCAAATCCCCAAGTCTTAGACATTCATACAAAATAGTAGAAGTTTATTCTCGCCCAATGTTATGATTATGGAGAAATTTGCGACACATTGACCGCAGTTCCCCATACTAATTTTGACAGTAATCCGGGAACGATGACAGCAAACACTTAGTCACGAAATTCAGTGCAAACACATGTATTCATTAAAAAAAAAAATATTGAGAATCTCATGGATGTTGGCTCGGTTTTCATAGCCCTCTTTACATTTTTTTTGCAAAACATCGAGACATACTAGACGTCATACCTAGGGATCTCATTAGAAGCAAATTGGTTTGTTTATAGGCCATCAGATGGCTATCGTATTACTGTTTCGCCAGCAGACATACGTACACGTCTGTGCCGAAGAGTGGTTGGTTATTTCGCTTGGGTAAATAATGTCGGGTCGTGTTACACCCTCGGACAAGCACCCGACGCTGGAATCGGTCTCTTCCTTATTTTTCCTTTATTTCCTATGCCGAATGACCGATGGTCCGTGCAAAAATAATGCGCAAAAAATCGGTCCTGTTTGCCAAATTTGGAATATTTAACGTCAACAGACGCGAAAAAAATCGTAATCCGATATTTAGTTATGCGCTTTGTGCACTCGGAATAATTGGATTTAATAGAACGTGATTGATATTCGATATATTCTATGGATGCACTTCGACGTCTATAGATATATTGAAAAAAATATATATATTTTATTTTCCGAATCGCCTCATTAGTTTAAAAAATATTTTTCGCGCAGTTTTCTTTTGACTTGTTTTTGTTTGTCTCAACAATGTGTTTTCAACCATTTTCTTGCGAAATAATGAGGTGTCCAGTTTGCAGACAAAGAAAGGGTCATTTCATGGCAGGAAAAGAAACATGTCTTTTATATACGCACACATCTATAATAGAATATACATACATGTACACAAAATGCATTAAACAATTTCTTACAATAAAAATAAAATAAAAAAACATTCTGACCGGTTATGAATATTACTGTTTAATATATATTTTTTACTGTTTAATACCTTTTTATATTGAATTTATGTTCAATATCGCGACTCGATATACGTCTAGTTTAAAAAAAGCCCAGCTTGATATACGTCCTGTTTGAACGCCAAAATTTAATTTTGAATACGAATCGATTGCGAAAAATGCTCGATCCACGAATAATTGAATTTCAGAGGTGCTTCGAATTGACTTTTGACACAGAATAAAACCTGAGAAAGTTTTGGATAAATCACTTTAGTATTGTCTTTTGCATATCTCTCATTGACAAATTCTGGCAGGGAGTTATCTACAGAAAAACAGAGAAATTTGTGACGAGAAGCAGTGACTTAAAGGAACATCTAAGCTGTGGCTATTGTGGAGGACATTGTCTCTATGGACTAGTCTATGAGTCTAGATGTGAATGATGAAGATGTGGATTTGCACAATAGAGAAGAGCTGAGTATTGAGGAGCTGCAGAAACTCGAGAAGGAAGAGCACAGGATTACGATAGATAAAAGATAAACTTCATTAATCAAGAAAACTTTTGCTAAATGGATGAAAGCAAGATTTGCAGAAAAGTACTATTCTAACAAAGCCCAACTAATAGTCGTAATATCACATCTCCGAAACAATTCGAGAAGAAGGCAAAACCAAAGTTTTTGGATTAATTTTTAGCAAAAAAATGTTAAACTTTCATTATTTTTCTTAATTGCTTTTTTATAATATTTTTTGATTAGTTTATAAACGGATTAAGGACATATACTAAGGTATCACTCTGTAAATTTAATGGCGTATATGATTTTTTAATATTCTTGCTTATTGTATTCCACATTTTATAATTTCATTTATAATTTTGACACAATTTCACCCTATAGCTCAAATTTTTAAACCTATACTAAATTGTCTAATATTTAAATGATCTACTGCTTTTTAATCATTTTTTCAGCATCGATACATGCCAGGTCATAATTAAACTAATAATATATTTTTAAAAAATATTTAAACATGGTTTTATCCAAGTCATTTATTTTTTATTAAAATCACTTTAAAAATTATATTTATTTTGGAATATCACGAAATATATTTTGAATAAAATTATCATCTTGTGAAACACCAATTTAACAAAAAAAAACAAATTGGAAAATGGTGCTAGACGATTTAATCATAGAAAAAAAAATATTTCAGAAGATTTTCATCACAAAAAACAACCGCTGTATTTCTGTGTTTTTGTAACAAATATGTTTATGGAAATCAGTATAAAACAACTTGAAATTAAATTAAAATTTGTTTATTTTTGGTCGCGTGTTGCCTTATTTACTTTGAGTTAGCGCTCTGTTGTCTAGGAATGCATCTTCAGCGCTAAGCAAGGCCTTACTGTATACAGGATATCTCAAATAATGTATACACTGGTACTACTGATCTACGAGCAAATGTTGAGCCTTCCATTATCAGCAGTGTATTGACAAGAATGATAATTATGTGAAAAAAAAATTATAATCATTTAAACTGTGTATTTTTGGCACATCCTGTATATCTGCGCTATTTGTTGAAAAATATTGTAAAAATATTGACAATTTAAAAATATTATGTCATAAACTAAGGGTTTCTAGATGACGATGATGACATAAACAAATTTAAATAAAAGTAAATTTTACATACGAAAAAAGCAATAATTATAGCGTAAATCTAATTTTCTTAAATTCAATAATAAATGAATTCAGCAAAACATGTGATTTGAGTTCCGTTTTATTTTAGTACATTTAGTACCCGCCTTAACGTTTTTTACTTCCCGCAATTTACGTTTGAAAAATTTAAAATTCAAATCAATATATAAACATATTTAATTGAATGCGCTTTTTTTTTTTGAATTTATGCTTAGATGCTTTGATGGTAGCTAAGTAAAGAAAATATATTTTATTCCTATTTAGATGCCCTGCTCATTCAACTATTTAAAAAAACACATCTTTTTTCTCCCAAACTGTACAAGTGAAGTGTGATTGAACTGTGCAGCCATAGATTTGGGAATAATCTGTGATTTTAAACATTACTACCGCAAAAATTTGGTACAAATATTATTATTAAATTGGAATGACAAGAAGATACCAAAAATGTTAAGGTATATATTTTAGATGCAATGAATTACACTGTTCGGAAAGCTAGAATCATTACGGAACATGGAGATGAAATATAAGATACTAGTGTTGAGAGCTTTGGCACAATACTATAATGGCTGGGAACAACTCCTAACAAAACTTATCTGACGAAGAATTATCTGGCGAGGAAGAGGTAAACTTAATCCATCTAATTCTACCAAAAGAAGATGCTATGGGGCATATTGAGGGCCTAAAAAGCTACTTTACTAGTATTGAAAACGTACAAAACGAAACTTTCTTATCGGTTTATAAGATCGCAAGAGCTGTAAACCAGCACACAAATATGTACCAAAATGATTTTCGTGATTATCTAAATAAAATACAGTGGAACCTCTCTTAACGAGCACCTCGAATAACGAGTAATTCGCATAACGAGCAAAAAAAAAGTGAAAAAATTGCTCCCTTAACGAGCGACATTTTCGCATCACGGTACAAGAGGAGAGTCACAGTATGCCGAAGCCTTGTGCGTGTTGGATCGTATTTCACAGCAAGAAGTTATGAAGAGTTTGGAGGAAGAGAGTAGTAGAGAAACAATCTTCTGACGCAATCAAAATGCTGAAAGCGGGAAACTGTTTCATCGTACATTGAGAAGCATCATCCTAATAAGGAGGTGGCTATGCGTGCTACAAACATATTCAATGATAACGCTGTGTCACATTTTCACCAAATTTTAAAGAGTCGGCTAAAACAAATGTCTCTAGACAGCTTTCTAGTAAAAAAGAATCAATTATTTGTCATAAATTAATAAATAATAAGCTAGTTTCGATTTTTAAAAATGTTTTTATCCAGGTTGTTTCGATCTTTAACAATTTATAAGCATGTAATTTTATTTGAATAAATGTTAAAAAAAAATATTTCGCATGAAACGCATTATCACGCAGTTTCACACAACGAGCAAGATTCTGGAACGAATTATGCTCGTTATAAGAGGTTCCACTGTATATTTTTTTCTAACCGCGTTTTTTTATCCGATTCCTTTAAAAACGTATTAATTTTTTAAAATATCGCCTTTTGTAAAATGCAAAAATAAAATAAATCAAAATTGCATGCGATCCATTAAAATTTTACAGAATTCTACAGTTGTGAAATCATTTGCGCCAAACTCAAGAACTAATTTGACAAAGTGATTGATCGAATGAGCGTGTGAAGTGTCTTGTTTTCTCCAAACTATTGACACCGTGCGCGACAATAAAAACAATTGTCGACGAATGAAACAATAAATCTTGATCACAAAATCAAGTAAACTTGACCACAGCCAGAAGACATGAGACTAGTGGAGCCGGGATACAAGGTCCGGGTTATGCTCCATTAATCAACTCATTCAATACAACGATTCATTCATGCGTCTGCTTTGTTGGCACAATTTCATCACCTGAAAACAACGATTTGTTTCCGCGCACTGCGAAAATACGGAAAATCAATCATTTCCGCGATAATAAATCAAATCGATGTGAAAATCCAGGATTATAGCCGTACATACATTGTGTGATGTTCAATTGTGGACATCGTGGTGTTGGCAAGTTAACTAGGTGGCCATTACCGGACCCGCATCAAGGTTCATCTTCAACGGTAGGGGTGTATCTTCGCTAATTAGATTATGTTTGTATTTTTATTCGTTTTTATCATTTAAATTACTTTATTACGAGTGCGAGTTCTTGAATGCCATCGATTGAGTTTGCGCGAAATTAATTGAAACGTCGCGAAATATTAATTAGGAATGCTATACGATACTGTTCCGCGAATATCTGGTCGCATTTGCTGTTCAATGTTGCAATTACGAATCCAGTTCTTTCGCTATCGCCGTAAATTATTTAATAAAAGTGATTTTACGAAAATTGCGCTCAATTTATCGAATAATTTTGATAGTGATACAAGTCACGCTGTTAAATAAAATAAATATATATATATTTGAGTGCACCCCTTTTCCGTTATAAATAATACAATTTGGAATGGGTCCGTATTCCAAACAAATATGTGGACACATGGTCGAAAACAATATTCCATACACATTGTCGAATTAAACGGGACCCACGGAGATCTAATGTAATCATGCAAGGTCAACAGCAATGTCTTCAATTTACCTAATTATTGAATCATTTAATTCCTCACCCACATAACGTGTCCATCGGATATTTTTATTGATGGTCAGTCATTTATCGTTATCGATCATGTCGCGGTCGGTGGCCGTGTTCGATCATACATGGGGGATGGTGTCGTGTCTCCTTGGATCACACAGGTCTGGCTCCCCCGATTTTTTGGCGACCCTCGCTCCGGCAATTACGTACTTATTTTGCAGCGGTGAAATTGGATGAGTCCATTTCTCATACGCATGTGAGTGGTGTGTGAATGTGTTTTGTATGGCAATTTAGTTGAAAATCTTTGTTGTCCAATTAGTCAGACTATTCTGTACCAATTCGACTGATCACACCAAATTGGGACGCATTCATCGCAGGATACTGAGCCAGGGGCCGTGCACGGGCGGTCAACGGGACATCTTCTATGAGCATTCATCACAAGTAAATTCATTTTTGAATCTGAAAAAAAATATTCTCTGATTTATAAATAGTTACCTAGTTTTTCTCGATTAACTATTTTAATATGAATCCTACATGTCACAAACATTTTGTATTTGTCTGAAAGAGTCTGAAGAATAAGTATTATAAATAATCATCGTCCTTTATTGTCTGCAATTGCTTAAAAAAAATAAAAACAACAATATTCGCTGATGTTGACACGCGTGCGATGTTTTTTCTGGCGCGCATCCGGTACGATGTGCCGAGTGCAAGTGACATGTGCTGCGAGAGCTCAGTCTTCGGCGAGACATAGTCGAAAGCGTTGTCATTTACGCTTCATATTGATTACATAAAAAATCAATTCGAAGCAGAATAATCAATTAAAAAAAATAATCGATGAAGACTTCATCAATATTTTGATTTAAAATTCTTTGGGTCCCTCAAAAACCCCCTTCGGACGAGGCAATCGAGCAGCCATGACGGACGGAACTAAATGATTTTTGACAAATATATCAGTTTGTATTCTTATTTAAAAAACATATAAATGCTTTGATTTGTAATAAAAAATATTTTTTACTATAATTTAGAATATTTTATTCCTTCTTTTGTAATAAGCTGATAATAATAATTTTTCTATTATTGCGTCTATTTCATCTCTCAAAATTCAAAATGATGTTCTTTAATACGAAAAACCAAAGAAAATTAGTTCAAACATGTACCGAACCCAAATTAACTGATATTTTCTTGAGTTCATCCTGTTTTCGTTCCAAAAAATAACCGATTTTCTTTTATTTCAGATTTTCGATTCATTACCGTTTGGAGCCGTAGTAAAATTAATATAATATTAATATACTCCCTTGGTAGGCAAAACTTATTTCTATCTATTTAATACATTTTTAATTTCGTCAGAAAATGTTTAGAAATAGTTTTCCATTCAAAATCTTTTTTTTTCGATTAATCTTAATAACTAATTATTCAGATATAGGTTTGATTCCATTTTTGTACCCAAAACGACATTGTGTCACCGCTTTTAAATTATTTAAACCACATTTGGCATTGCCAAAAATTAAATATTCCTCAAATATTTTTCATGTGCAGTTGTTGCATTATTTTTTCGACAGTATTTGTACGCCATGCATTTTTTTATAAATTGTTTGTCGGGTATATAACTTAAAAAAAAGCATTTATCAATAAAAAAAACGTTCTGAAGATGTCAACTAATGAATAGAACATACAACGTATCATGTAGGACCAAAGACTGAAACACAACTGATGATCAAAAATTATGCAAACATATATTTTTTTAAATTATTAGTCACATCGATATGATTTTCCATTTAGCTTCGAATTAATTAGATGCAAAATTAATGCCATTTTCTAATGAAATTGAAATATTCTCTTAAAATTATCTATATTCATAGCTTTTATCTATTCAGTTAATATAATGAATTTCTTCGATTCATAACTTACAGAGGTTATTCATAATTTTTGATTTTATGTAGTGTGACATATTTGCATTTGATCCCTTTTCCTACAATTTTTGGTCATTGATGATTCGTATCTGAAAAAGTCTTTGACTAAGTGACTCATTTTTCAGGGGTTAAATGAGCTGCACAAAATATAAGGTTTTCCATGTTTTCGGAAATCAGATAATTCTTTTGAAGCTCAATATTCGACTATCCAATATCACATTTTCTAACATTCGTCTGTACGTCTCTTCAATGAGCCATGATTTACTTACTGCAATAATTTAATTAGTAAACTAAGTAGAATTAAAAATTAATTGGAACAAATTCAAGTTTAGATCGATCATAGTTTTTATTAATTCATAAACCTCAACAATAAGATATTTAAATGGGAAATTTAGCTTTTAATAATAAAATAATTAAATTAGTGCAAAAAATAAACACAATTTAACAATAAAAAATATTTGAGGATGTCTACAAAGGAAAAACATCATTTTTAATAAACATAAGCTACAATGTTTTATAAAACTCTTGTTGATATTTTTTATTTTCAAATATTTTAAACAATAATATACCTGTTTGTTCAAGATATACATTTATGACTAAGTATTTTTTCATTATAAAAGGTTGACGATCACTGACATGGTCGCACAAACTGGCTCAATAGAAACACTACAAATGTTTTCATCCTGAGACCGTTTCAATGACCATAATGAATATGGGGGCTCATACAAATGTTTCCTTTATACATTTGTTATAGGATTTACAATAACATTAAATTATCCGACGGAAAGCTGAAAGAGTTTCGGCATCGGACATTTATCTTCTGATATCGGAACAATTTCCGATCATATGGACAAAATGCGGGCAAATATGGTCGCCGATTGTCCGTCAATAAAGCGACATGTTTACGCGACAAATGCCAATCGAAAGCGATCTTTTATTGAATGTTATTTATTTTAAAGCATCTTTTTCTGTGGATTCGTGAGATTAATAATTTAATTATTTCAATGTTGCATCCCGGGACGAAACATCAAAGTGTACACTTATATACACTAAACATTGATCAAAGAAATCATCACTAATCATAATCTGTCTCTCTCACAGTGTTTATTTACGTTCATCACACTTATTTACACTGCTTTTTCCGGAGTTTTTTGTGGGATCGCTCAACACTGACACTAAATGTGAAATCAGTTTGTTATTGCCGGCTTGAGCGTAATTAATTTTTAATCAAACTTCCTTCCATTTCATCCAGTATCAAAACATGAAAGAATTAATCTCAACTTCAAACAAAATTATTTAGATACACTCATCAATCGCGATTTAAACTCAACCTTTAAATCAATCGATTATTTCTTCTGATATTGTCGATTCTGCACAAGCATGACAAAGAATTGGATTTTGACTCGGGTTAGTCTCGTATGGTGGGCGATATGGGGTGTTGATGCGGAAATGGGTTTGAGTGAATTGTGGGGTCAATAAATGGTACAGAGACCGGAACTGCATGGGATGCGGGCTGCTGCATTGTGTCGTCATAGACAGAAGCACTTCAATCAATTAGTTTCGGTGAATTTCAAACTTCTTCAGTGTAATATAATTAAAATATAAAATTAAAAATGATTAGACATTTATTTAAAAAAATAATAATAAGTCAACAAAAAAAGTTTTATTGCAACAACTCGCGAAATTTATTGACGCGGACTATGAGTACGCTTAATTCTATTTTTTTACGATTTTAAAATGGTAAGATCAATAATATTTATTCTAAAGCAGTCACAGGATATAAATATTTTTAATTTAACCAAAAATCATAGGATCATTTTTAAATACAAGTCATTTATCGTATAAATTTTATTAAACGCTTTTACGATGTATTTTACGTATGGAAAACGAATCAGATGTATCCTTATTAGATTGTTCTTGATAACGACTACAATTATCCTTGGATTTATATATAGATTGGATCAACCGAAAATAGATCGTGTAATTTAAAACTTTATATAACGAGGCCAATAAATGCACGTGAAACGAATTGAATAATATTTTTATTATTAAAAGTGTATTTAAATAATGTCTATCATTTTTTTTTCATATTTTTGTAATATTATCAATTCCGTAACCTAGGCATTTTTTTATCTCGCATTTTTCAGTACATTATTTTTTTAACTTATTCGCGGACACCATTGCAACGGCAGTATTTTTTTTTTATGTTGTGTGGAAACCGACTGCTATTGCAGTCATCCTTTTGTTTATCGCACTGGACAGGTTTGCGCTTGCAGTCGTAAGGAGTGAGGAGTTTCTATTTTCTCAAACTCTATTTAATAAATAATAATAGATTAAATATAAAATATTCTAATAATTGTGTAGTATTAGAGATTTTTCTATCATTTGTATTGATTATTAGTGTCCCAGGGTATTCAGATATATTTGTTTTCGCGACAGTGTTAATGGGAAAAAATAGACCTAGTAAATTTTCGATGCGAAATAATAGTAATAAAATAACTTATAATAAGGCGAGCAGGATTATGTCGTGATCTACTGATTTGCACTTGATTTTCTGATGACTCGTGACTCTCTATATTCATCATTATACATACCTACTAATCCCCGCATATTAGGGCGTGATCTTGCGTCCTAATCCTGGGACAATTAATGAACATCATTACATTTCACTTGGGATTTTAAGGGTTTTCAGGAATGAGGAAGTCTGTCTTTAAGGATCTTGTTTAGCACTATGCAATTCGCCAATTATTTGATACAAGGATCTAATTTCTCTTATACACTAAAAAGTTGAACTGACTAGATCTTGGACGGTGAAAGCATGTCTGTAAGTTTTTTTTGCTTAGAACATTTATATTATTGTTAAGGGTAAAATATCGAAACCTGTAAATACCTGTAAAACCACTGAAGTCATTAAATAAATGTATAGTGAAGAGCTGACAGCAATTTTATGTCAATTTAGGTTTCAAATCGGGAAGTAGAGCTCTAAAAGATGCACCTGAATCTGGACGACCTTCTAAATTTCATGAAGACGTATTAAGATCTCTGATCGAGGCAGATCCTCGATCAATCATCGAGCAATTATTGTAAAGACATAAATCTCCAAGGTACAATAACAACGTAAAACAAGTACAATGGATACCGCATGTTATATCCAAAGATGGAGAATCCAAAAAAAAATGTAGAAATAAATGCAGTTCTTTGTTGTTGAGACAAATGATTGGACCCCTTCTACGCCAAATTGTAACTGGAGATGAGAAATGGATCATTTATGATAACATAAGTCGAAAAATACAACGGTTTTTTCGGAGCTAAGCTTCCGTTCCGACCCTAAACCTGATTTTTTAACGCTCCGAAGAGTAATTTTGTGCATACGTTGGGATGTAAGAGGAATAATTCATTATAAATTATTTAAAACAGGTGAAACAATTACTGCAAATGTTTACTGTCAACAATTGAAAAGATTGAAAGTGAAAGTAAAAATCAAATGTTTTATTTCGTTTAACAGAATCAGAAAGGGATTTTTTTTTACCCTGATGATAAAGAAAGAATGTCTACATACTCTCTATATTCCCCAGACCTTCCTCCTTCCGATTACATTCTCTTCAGGTCCTTGGACCATACATTTTAGAAATACAGGCGGATCTCAGCTATCGAACATTCGACTTTCGCACAATTCGCTATTTCGCACATTTTTGAAAAATCGTTTTTTTTTTTTTTCAAAATTGTTTCAAAGGCTTTGACATAGTAATAGATGAAATGGAAATCTTTGTGTTATTGGATAAGTAATCAAAATCAGAAAACATCCCTCTGAGTACTTCAATGATTCAATCAAATGCTCTTAGTTTGCATAAAGATTGGAAGGCTAGACTAAACGAAGATTCTAACATAGTGATTCATGCAAGTAACAGCTGGTTTTCAAATTTTAAAACAAGGTATTCTTTACACAATATTAAATTCACTGAAGAATCAGCTGATTTATTTTATTTAGACTTTATTCGTCATTGTTTAAAATTATTGAAGATGGAGAATATACCTCTAGTCAAATATTCAATGTAGATGAGACTGGTTTTATTTTGGAAGAAGATGCCTAATCATTACATTCTAATCAAAGGACGAATCAGATTTGCCCCTGGTCATAAACCTTCTAAACTTAACAGTGAAGTTGTTAACGAGATGATTGAATCTCATTCTGAACCCTTGACAAATGAATTTCTAATGGACCGACAAGAGAACGCAAATAGTATACAAATTGAAAGTGAAGAAGAAGAACCAGAAGAAATCATCAAGACCTTAACAATAAAAAACATGAACGAAGCTTTTACGCTTCTCGAGACATTTTTGAATATTATGGAAAAATGTGATCCCAATGGAGAACGCATATCTCAAGTGCGTATGGCGATCCATAATAGTACTGCATGTTACAGAACTCTCTATGAAGAAAAGAAAAAAAATAGTAAAATACAACTAACCCTTGACAAGTTTATTAAGAGAATATCATTTTTATTTAATATGTACTTAGTTAGTACATATTAGTATATCATCATCATCATCATTTGCCAGTCACAAGGCTCTCACTCACTGAGGGTATGGACCTTACCAAACTCTCGCATGGTAGTCGAGGCCAAAGGAACCTGAGTCTCACACGTGACGTGAGGGCTCCCCTTTCGTGTCCATACCGCGGGGACCCGAGCCGTCTTGGTATGCGGTTTTTTATAAAGAGTTTCCCTCTCTTGGCCATTGCTGGCATTGGACGTACATCTTCTACCATGTTGGTATCAGATTTTACCCTCTCAACTGTGTCCAGGCAAGTAGGAGGGGATTCTCTTCTCTAAGGCGCTATCTGCTTTTAACGTGATCCCAATGGAGAACGCATATCTCAAGTGCGTAGGGCGACTTAGTTAGTACATATTAGTATATGTACGTAGTTAAGTACAATTTTTGGTGTTTTTTTTGTTATTTTTACATCCCTCTACTTTCGAACATTTAACTTTCGCACACATTTTCAGGAACAAATCATGTGCGAAAGTCGAGGTCCGCCTGTATAATACGATTATGTTTTTATGCGTGATTGGCGACCTGGGTTACTCTGTAATGCCAATTCAAAAATGGAATTGAAATACTATGAGATGGGATACAGTTTCTAATATTGATAGAAATGATTTTTTATAATAATATGGAAAATTTCACTCTTTTTTTACACGAATTATTAGTTCTAACACGATTCCACGTAGGTTATAATAAATTTGAAAGATTGTGTTTATTTCGTCGATTTAAGGAGCCTTGGTAATCGGACACGGAGGGCGCAATGAACCCGCCGAAGGACTGAATTGCCGGGCCGACGAAAAATCACGACGGTCGCCGGTCCGGCTGGTTCCCGATGGCGGAGATCCGTCCGATAGCGAACCGTTTGATCGGCGATCTTGAAGCTGTTCAGACGCGGACGTCAGTCAGCCGATGGCCGGTATGCGAGCACACTTACCGGCCTCAAGTATCGCTCTTTTGAGCTCATCATCATCGCGCCAATTTCCAAGAATAACACCGTCAGTCAGCGGTGCAGCGGGCGGCTCCAGATACCGATCATCATCATAATCGTCAATAAACATCAATACTCGTGTACTGCCGCCGTGTCAAACAAATCACCGTCATCGCGGCTTATTTTGACGATTGTGCGCCTTGGCAGGTGTATACAGCAGTGTATTTCCTGTTTTTTCGGCTCCAAATTAGATCAAAAGCTGCGTTGTGTTGTACGGATTCGATTCCCCGGCTATCGGACGTAGATGGTAATCTCATTCAGATGCACTTAGCTCGGTCCGGATGCGACGTACGTGCTCGCCGCTTTTCCGCGTTATCCGGACGCCCTTTTTTTTATTCGACGAAATCGTATAATGCGTTCGTTCTGTCGTGTTGATTTTTGAATTGTGCAATTAAATTTCCACTCGACGCCACGATTGAATAATTTAACGCTTGTGTTCTAATCGCTTGCGCCATTTCTTTGGTTCGTTCGAGAATATACTTCCGCCAGTTGTTTTTGAATTGGTTCGTTCATTCGTATGTGGAACAGCGATAGAAAATCATCATATCAATTCATTTCAAAAATACCAAAAATTCGTGTTAAACAATTGGTAATGATTCCTATAAATGAGGTTAAATGTATTGTGCAGATAATTACTAGAATTTTATAAAGAAAATATTAGCAGAAGTATTTATTAATTCATTTTTAAGAGAAACTCGTTTTTGTACAAGTCCGTGGACATATTACCAGTAAACTTTTTCTTTTAACCTAGCTTATGGGGTATATTTAGGTCTCCAAGTTTTGGATTTGATATGAATCAACATATCACAAACTTTTTATATTTGTCTAAAAAAGTCTGGTACTAAAAGGTACCCGTCATAGCTTGAAGGTAATTAGAATCAAATTATGATTGTTAAAATTAATTGCCAATAAGCGCAGATAATATTCAGATGAGTGACCATTCTGAATACTTCTGAGTGACGCTGGTCAACAGAGGGTGGGGTGGAGGGTGTTGACCTTTATTTCACAAAAAATGAATTATCAAACATATAAGCTGGAAAGCAGACAGCATCTTCAGTAACAGAAAAAATACTACGATGCAGATGGTAACGAGAAACTACTGCACTATAGATTCCCAAGAAAATAATGTCCATAATCCTTCATAAGGGGAATCATGCACATGGTCATGTTCCTCAGAAATAAGAAAAAGGAGATTAATATTAAATATAAAAATAATAATATATATATAATAATATGTAATCGCTTCACGACTCAAAAAAAAAAAAAAGTCTAAAGTATAAATATTAAAAATAATCATTGACCTTTATAGTCCGCGTTTTTCGAACAAAAATAAAAACAACAATATTAGCTACTGTTATCACGGCCATGATGTTTTTTCTCGCTCGCATTCGGTACGATGTGGTACAGTAATCCAAAATATCGACTAAATTATGAAGCATATCATGAATAACTATTTTTATTCTTAGAATAATCCATTTTTTAGCATTTTATGTCAAGATGTTGATGAAGAATTCATCAAAATCTTGACTTGAAATGCTTGGGATCTTTTTTTCATAGTAAATATACCTCATCGGGCGACGCAATTGTTTTCAGGCGCAGTGACGGATCGGTTAAACCAGAGGTTCCCAATCTTTTTCGGTTTACGGCTTCCTTAATACATATCAGATTTTATTCAAAATATTTGACCTTCTTGAGAAAAAAGATGGCGCAAAAATTTCAAGAATTGGGAATTCCAACAAATTTGCCGAATTGGTTAATTGAATATTTCGCGGCGCCCTTATGACGACATCGCGGCTCACACTTTGGGAATCACTGGGTTAAACGAATTATTCTTAATCCATGTTAAAAAATCTTAATATTTTATTTAATTCTTTTATTGGAAGAGACATCATATGAATATATAATCAAAGTCAAACAGGCATGTTATAGGATATTGCTTTCTTGAGTTCAGAAACTTTTCTTAATTTTTAAAATCTGACAAATAATTAATTAATTTTAAATATAATATTTTCATTATTCCTGAGATATATTATCTATTATTTGCAGAACATAATGAAATCAATTTGAAGGAAATCAACTTAGATCGGGGATGCAAAATTGATAATATACACCTCAACTTCGTGTGAAAAAAATTTACAGAAGGATTCGGGTATGTGTGATTAGTCTGAAGAAGCTTTTTCCTAGGGTACATATGGTCGGTCACATTTCCAAGTCTATTTTTGAATATATTGAATGTTTTCATATGCATGGAAGTTGTGTTTTCTTTTGCATCAGATGTTTAAGATTTTGAAACAGTATTTGAAAGAAAAATACATTGATCTTCGGTCCAGTTATCCCGATCCGCCTGAACTCATATTGTTCTTGCATTTAATTAGGACAGCCAGATAAAAGACTGTTTCCTGGTAGACGATGGCTCCGAATTAAAAATCCGTTGCTAGACTCGTAGACGCTGGCCGGTTGCTATTTCAGCAAGTGGCCCGGCGCACAGTGGCAACACCGGGCCGCAACTGTAAATATTTGTGGTGGGGCACAAAGAGCCGCTCGCCGGCTCTGCTACTTGTCACCCGGTGACGGCCCGTTTGATACGGCCGCGATCAAAACCTTTTTTGTCTAAACAGTCTGGTCGCGAGCCGCCGCTGTGTGCTGCGTGTTGCGTCACGTGTTGCGTCACGTGGGCCGGGCTCCACACCTGCCTCAACACGGTATCTGCCCCCTCCCGTGGAGACGCCTCGTTCTGGAGCTGTGCGCAGTCACATCGAGAATAGTTCATTTGTACCATTGCACATTACAATTTGTTAATGAAGATGTAATCTCGGGTTTTTATAAGCGCACAAACAGGGTCACGCCGTCCATATGGCCAGATTGTGCGGCGCACACAGGCGCCGGAAGATTAGGTGCGCCGAGAAGCGCCAAAGAATATCAAATGTCAATTATTTAAACATTCTTATTATCGATTAAAATTTACGAATTCTTTTTCATAAAATGTTTTTTTTAATTAAAAATACTCCATGAGATATAAAAATTGTTTTAAAATTTAGTTTGCCTGTGATTCGGGAATTTAGTAAGAAATGTTGGATAACTTCTTCTTCAGGTACTTTTCAGACGTAGGCGATCTCACTTGTCCCTATCGTTTTAAGTGGGCTGGAACAATTCTGATGCTCCTAATCCGGTTCAGTTACGAATGTTGCTGAGCCACGACAGCTCCTTACACTGTTTACCTTATATTTTTCACTCTATGATGGTCTGCAGAAGGCGATACTTTAATCCACGTTTGATGTATCTAAAGTACTAAATTTTACGTGTTTTAATGGTATTCAGAAGCTCCCGCTTCTCGTAAAGGAATTGAAGGACGGTTATATTCTTGACAATTGACGTGTTTCGTCTATGAAATCTCTAGCAACGACCATGTCTCGCAATCATACAGAAGTAGAGGACCACACGTAGCATCACATAGTTCAGAGACGGATCTTCAAAGGATCACTATTACTGTGATTTAAATAAAATGAAACAAAGACTGTATAATGCTCCAAGATAGCATATCCATACCACCCAACACTTGGTCGTTAATTCAGCCAATGAACCATCATTTGCCAACCACAAGACTCGCCGAGGGCATGGGCCTTACCAAACTCTCGCATGGTAGTCGAGGCCAATGGAACCTGAGTCTTACACGTGATGTGAGGGCTACCCTTTCGTGCCCACACCGCGGGGACCCGAGCCGTCTTGGGTATGCGGTTTTTTGTAAAGAGTTTCCTTCTCTTGGCCATTGCTGGCATTGGACATCTTCTACCATGTTGGTATCGGATTTTACCCTCTCGACTGTGTTCAGGCAACTAGGAGGGGGTTTATCTCGGTATTCGTTTGTTCTCTTCTCTAAGGAGTTATCTGCTTTGATATAATGCATCTTAACTTCGTCGCACATATCAACAACTTATTGATATTGATAAAACAAATACATACAAAGACTTAGTTTGGCGAGAAGTTCCCTAAAAGAGTAGCATATTGTTGACTAAATTGCCAACTTAATCAAAACAGCAAGGCTAGGAAATGTAGATGAGCAGGATATTGAGGAGGTACTGCAGGTTTCGGGCGAGAGCCTTGCCAATAAGCATCTTGAAGAACTAGTAGAACATGGAAAACTTAAATGTAGTGATTCTGAAAACGACGAACTTGCTAAAGGTTTCCTTAATAAAATTTTGGGAACGTTAACTGAAATCGTTCTAATCATAGCGAATGACACAGATAAATAAATTAAATATTTTCTGTATATAATTTAAATTTATTAAAATTATTAAAAATCTATTATTAGATTACTGATTTTCGTATCTTTGAGCGGCATGGTGGATTTTTTTCTTTTGATTTGATATGATGGACCCGTTTCGCCCGTGTTCGCTCACTGCCAAGAAAAGAAATTGTGTTGTCCGTGTTGTTGTCGTGACCCCGCGGGGGTCAGCCGATGCCGACTCATCCAGTCCAGTTCGTGGTCGGAAGTCGGTGTTGTTGTCGGCCATGCACGAGTGACGTGTCGGTAATCCCGGTGCATTAGGCCGACAGACAGGCTCCTTCCGAAGCCGGTCAAGATGATGTTTCACTATTTTGATGGGTACCAGCAGCACCGCACTTACTTGCATCATAATTGCCTCCGGATACATTACACCGACGTATGTGTGCGTGTAAATAATGCCAATGTCTGATGGATACGATGGGATGGATGTTCACCAGAAGTTGTCAGACTCATTAGTAATGCACATCATACATATGTATGTGCGTATGTGCGCTGCTGTCTTCCTGAAATTCGATCGATAAGTAGCTGAAAAAAAAAAGAATAATAAAAACTCTTTTATGATTGGATAGTAGTAGTGTTAAAAGTTATATAAGCTGCTTTAATGCAGGCATAGGAAACCTCTTCAGTTCTGGGGCTAAATTATCAGTCTTTGAGTCAAAGGTCGGTCGGTCTAAATACAAAATAAATCAATTAATCGGTTGACTGTGATTCCTTTCATGTTCATAAAACGACACATCTTCATAATCTAAAAATATCTCATTGAAATACTCCGTAAACTTAAAAAAGTGGATGTTAGAAAAGTTTCTTCTTTCCGTAGTAAATTCCTTCCGTATTCCAACCAATGCAGGAACCTCATCAGTAAACTGCCATAGAGTAAGCTTCATTTAAATCCATATATTCCGAAGGGTATGACTACGGAACCTTAGAGCTGAGTGCTTCAAATAAATATTAATATTATATTAATATATCTTCACCGGCAGTTGTTCTAAGGTTGAAGTGCCAATTATTCATCTGTAACTTTGAAGTCCTGGTTAACTTGCTAAATAAACCTTTTTCCAAAGCTACGATTCATCAGCCCTTATTTCTATCATCGAGCAGCACCATTATCTCCTAGTGAGAGTGGCGGATTTATCCTTAAGCGCATAAGGCGCGCGGTTTGGACCTCCAAAATTCAGAGGGTCTCAAAATGAGACCCTCTGAATTATATAGTTAATATAATTAATAAAATTAATATAATTTTTTAAACGATATACAATATATTGATATAAAAACATTTGAAATTAAATAGAAAAACAGGAATACACCGATTAAAAATGATTAACGTTTATCATCGAGCATGTTTCTGTTGATGTTGTTAATGTTGTAAACAAAGGTAAGTTTCTTATTACCGATATCGTTTCATCAATTTGGAAATTACATCTACTTCCAGCTATATGCGGGTTGAACAGATGATTTAAAGTTTCATGTATTCTGTTTCCATGTATATTTGAAATGTGATTCGAGATTTAATAAACTTTTACGGGAAATCGACTTAAGAATATTTATTAATTCTAGTTTGGTGTGTTCGTCTCTTTCAAGAAGTAGCTTCTGGGTTTCCATAGGCAAAATGCCACCTATGTTATAACCGAGAGATCGATATATGGAAAATTTCGCATCTATTCGCAATTTTCAAAATTTCGCAATTATATCGCATTTATCGCTTTTATCGCTTCTATGTCGCATTTATCGCAAAATGCGGTAATCACGTATCTCTAGTTATGATATATTTCTTCAAACCTATAGTTAATAGTTGACACATTTAAATTATGAAGGTAAAATATGTCTTTCATTGAATGACTCTAAAAAAGTTTTAGAGCCGTAATTTAATGAATCAATTATTTTAATCAACATATTAATAATACTGCAACATAATAAATGATTTCTATTGAAACAAACCAGAGGTTTTGCGATTTCCATAAAAGTTATTTGGAGAACATCAACAATAAGAGGTTATCTGGTGCGCGGTGCGATAGAGATAGAATGCATTTGCAGAGAGGGACAGCAACAAAACAAACGGTCGCTTTTGCTAATGAAATAGTATTTTTACGCCCTCTATTATATAACTTAGGTTTGAAAACGCAGATATAATTGACGAACTTAGTTTTCACATATCTTGTTTGGGGTCTGATGTTTATTACTTTTCAGGGGTCCCTAATATGAGACCCTCATCTAAAGATGAGAACGAATTATAAAAAAATAATGTAACAAGTGAGAAAAAAAATATTTTTTAGTAAAAAACGTAAATATCTATAAATGCTTATTTCATTTTCTATAGAAAGAATGGACAAATAATTCAGTCCCTCATCCCTCATAGTCGATCTGTATTATTTTTTTTTATAAAAAGCTCCTTCACCTTAATTAATATATCTGGACATTACCAGAGCCGTGCCGATGGGGTGTATTGGGGACCCTAAGTTTTGATTTTCTCGAATAACTGTTTTAATATAAATCCTACATGTCAAAAACTTTTTATTTTTGTCTAAAAATGTCTAAAGAATAAATATCATAGATAATCATTGTCCTTTACTATTGCGCGCGATGTAAAACAAAACTAAATTCTTTTATATAATTAGTAAAATCTCGGGGCCCCTCTTTGGGGCCCCAAAAGATCGTAGGCCTCCTTATAAATCCGCCACTGGGTGGATGGAATAGATGTTGAAGTTCTAAGAGCACTGTTGATTTAACTGCAATAAAGTTTAGCTGTACTCATTTGTCAAGCTTTTTTAATTTATTTTGTGATCAAAAACTAGTAGAAGAATTAGTTTCAAATGGTTTTGAGCGAACTAACGTTTTCAGTAGGAACTGATCAACTGAATAATGATGACCGCAACCTTCTTCATCTTTCAAATTCTCGATCAAAGTTAAGTTGAGAGTTATTTTTTAAAGTATTGTATATCGTCCCTTTAGGTGTCCATACAAAAATTGTATTAAAACAATCACAATGTTATTGAAATTGTATTGAGAACAATTGCGTTTCGTGTGCAATGCCAATGATATCCATATATTTATAGCAATGACTAGTTATGAAGCTCGAATAATTAGTTATGAAGCTCGTATGCATATTTATGAGTCCAGTCCGACTGGAAAATCTGATATATTAGCTGCGACGACAATATGCTTTTTTTGACAATAACAAATGACTACCCCCGCTATATTTTCTCCGTAAATTCCGCAATAAATACACTAATGAAGATGTCACCACTTTCCTCTGCGCGAGCTGCATGATTTAGTGTGAAGACCAAAGCAAATGATCTTAAACATGTACGCATACGGCGGGGTCGATAGTCGTGCGCGTGCGCAGCCAAATACATAATTCAGAAACCTGATTGAGGCGCGAACGTCTGACGTCACTTCGTATTAGATCCACTCGATTGGTCTATCCATGAAATTTAATTGTGTTATTAGTACATGACTTTCGTCCGGCCGTGGTCGGCGAGAGCGGCTCGTATCAAAGGGCGATCGCGAGGCGTGGCTTCGATAAGAAGTGAGGCCCTCGCCGCATGGTCTCCGGCGTGGACTACGGCTCCTATAAATTCTGCAAGGTCGATAATTTTGATTTATTTAAAAAAATATACTTGCATTCAACAAATGATATAATAATAAAAGAAAACAGATTTTGTCTCCGGAAATTTCTGATAATATTAAGTTATTGAAAAGAAAGTAACGCAGTATAATAAATAAATATATCTTAATAATTTACAAGTACATAATCAATATTGGTGAAGAATCTTTCTTTTTACTCTAAATATATATATATTAATAAAAAAAAGGGAAAATTGTATATAAATATAGAGAGAAATTAAAGGTGAAAAGGTTAAATTCTTAGAAGTTCTTAACTTTTGATAGATATTTTTACTGTCTAAAAATAATCAGTATATGAAGGAGGGAAACTGTTTATAAAAAACGCATACCAAGACAGCTTGGGTCCCGTAAGGGGAGCCCTCACGTCACGTGTGAGACTCAGGTTCCTTTGGCCTCGACTGCCATTCGAGAGTATGGTAAGGCCCATGTCCTCAGCGAGTGGGAGCCTTGTGGCTGGCAAATGATTAAATGTAGGATATGAAGTAAGTAGTTTAATGACAAAATCATTTAATTTTCTGTCATATCCGTCATTATGATTCTCTAGATTTTTTTAATGATGATATATTTGCCATAATATTTGTAGTTGTTAAAACTAACGTCTTCGATTTATGTTAAACAGTTAACACACATTATTTTGGATGTTAACTGTAGCATATAATGACGTGTATTGGGATAGGATCTAAGGTTGATCTGCAATTACTTTAATTCGTCATCAATTTCTCACGTCTAGATTAGGATGAATGGAATTTACCTTTAAGTTTTACCTCATCTATTGCTACACTAATATTTCCTTCAAATGCATTTGTTTTGTTTACAATCCACGCTCATAATCTACATTTACAATCCACGTCGAAACCCTGAGCTATGTTGCGTTAGTGGCGAATTTTCCTCTAGGCCAGTGGTTCTTAACCTTGTTGGAGGTACTCAACCCCACCAGTTTCAGATGCGCGTTCACCGAATTATTATATCATACGTCGTATCGTTTTTCATAATATTGTACAATAAATCGGGTGTGAGTTTTGACCTCCACCGAACCCGGGAGACTTACTCACCGAACCCCTGGTGTTCGATCGAATACAGGCTAAGAACCACTGCTCTAGGCAGTCCATAATGAGAATGTTTGTTGTTGCCTGAATAATTTTTATTTCTATACATTCAATTCTCCTTTAGCGCTCCCTGCTATAGAGTGGCGTTTACAACAGTTCCTCATACAACGCTTCCTTCTAAATCGCCGTTTTCTACAAAACGCAATAATTTTAAGGCTTGCATTGTCGCACGAAATAAAGGTCGACCTTTGGTTGGCAACAAAATACAAAATGGTTATTTAAAATATTTTATTGGAAAAATGTTAAATATATATTGATTTTGTTAAATTTACAAAATACAATTAATAAAACCAAACCCCAAATGTTGCCCTTAGTCTTCTATATAACGCGTTTCTAAAGCGTGGCCCCTTTCTCGACGCTATAGAAGGGATGACTGTACATAGATCGTATTTTATTTTTACATGCAAATTACGTTTCACACGTTCATCAAATAAATAAAACATTGCGTTATTTTATGAACGTGTGTGGGTTGAATTATTAACTGTCGACAATGCGTCAACGCTGATTGGTTGACGCTCGCTTTTGCATGCGAATTGATACGCACATACACCTATGACATTTTAATATTATATAACATTTTCGTGTAAAGATTAAATTAATAATATTTTCATTAGGTACATATGAATAATAATATTGTTATAATTTAATAGACAGTAAATATGTTCAAATCATTATTTATTTAATCAGCTCACATTACCATTCTTGAAACCCTTTGTAACGAAGATGACGAATTGATAAAATGAGATACAAAAGAGTGACTCAACCTTGATACAAAATAAAATCAGTAACACTCGTTCGATCGTGAGGTAAATTTAAGTAGATGTAGAATGATTTTTTTGTTGCATTCTAACGAATGCGAAACAAGAGAAATATCTTTAATGTGTGAGCTAATCGTGGCAAATTAACAAGGCTCTAAAAATGTCGATAAAAAAACATTGAGTGGTTGTAATACGATTTATGTTTTCCGGGTTTTGAACGTGCAAGCGATCCAGATATTATTTCCAATCTTAATCGAGAGGTAATGTGAAAGAAGTCTAATTAGAACAGTATTTCAACTACTTTACAGGGAGCGGACCTGGGGCGGCTCGTCCTTTAGGGCAATCGGGACACTGCCCCAGACACATTTCTCCTAATAAAAAAAATAATTAACTGAAATATGCAAACAGAACCGTATTCGTGTGTTTGGGGCAGGTTTCTATACGCCCTGGACACGTGGTCGCTAGCTTCTGTTTAGCTGTTGGTCCAACGCAACCGATTGTTGATGTTTATCAGTCAGCGGAGGTAAAGAGAAAAGATCCGTATTATCGTATACAGAAGATCGCTTTTCGTTTGTTGCGTAAAGCTTTCTTTGGGGCAGAGCTGTATATGCCCCACTGGTCTATATTTTATACTCACTCGATTCGAGAAATAAACGACACCGTCGACGTTTTTCAAACTAAATTTTGCATTTCTCATGATCATTTGTACAGAATTGTTCCGATCTAAATATTATACTATTTTCTTCGTCGACATATCTAAATTGAGCAATCACTTTCGCCCTTAATTACATTTGATATCCAGCAGACCGCTGACAGGAATTAATTATGAAAAGCGTTGACCTGAGACAAGTCCGCAAGACATTTTTATTAAATATTAACATCCTGGCTCAGGGCTCACCTTCGTCAGGATGTCGGCAACAGAGGATTAGCGAAGCCCAATAAATATGACCGCGAAAGGTTGGCGCATATTTTTGACAGGTTACGCGACAAGTTGCACTTTAATTCGCCGAGGGCTTAGGCACACTTGAACGGCATCTTTATTAAATTAATGACGATTATCTGATTATGCGGCGCTGGACCGGGCCCCTGTCCCGGACACTTTTAATAAATTATATGCACATGAGGGGCTTCACCCACGTACTGTTTGGCGGCGAAGCCCGAACGCATGTTTGCGATTCGCAAAGCGTTTCTTTCCAATAACACCGTGACTCATATTTAAGATAAAAAATATGTATACACCATTTAATGTTTAATTATAACAATAACAACTTTTGTTTGAGATATTCACAAAAAGTAACAATAATTTTTTTTTAAATATTATGATACCGTTAACCCTCGATTTACACGATTATTGAGGTAAAATATTGTAGTTCAATTATATAGCCGTTATAATTCTTGTACAGCTGTGTGCATTTGTTAATATTTCAACATCTGTGTCAAGGCATAATTTGCAATTTTAATACAAATTATGCTCAAAATTCGTATCAAAACATATAGAAAGATCTGCTTAATATTTTGAATTATATTACAAAAAACAATTTCGATTATTTTATCTAATCGTTCATAAATGTTTTAAGAAAGATATAAATTAATCAATTCTCCGGATTATATAAAATTAATCGCAAACGCGTCTCGAGAAATTCAGTAAATCATGTTGTTTCCCATCTTTATGTATAGTACAGTTAAACCCCCACTAACACTAAAATTG